>JAMKCH010016391.1:0-23779 GCA_023653785.1 Ophioderma brevispina
CATCTTTGTGCATCTCCCATGAATCCATTTCCTCCCACATTTCTCACCACCACCTGACTTTGCCCTCACCCCCTCTTTCCACATATCCACATTGGTCCCCCTTACTCACGAACACCTCCCCCTCTCCCCACTCACCATCACTTTAGTCTTCCCAAGGTTTACCCTCAGGCCCTTACTCTCAATAGCCGCCTTCCATTTCCAGAACTTCTCCCTCAAACCCTTAAAACCCTGCCCCATTGTCTCACAATTAAAACTAAATCATCAGCATACAACATATCACTCATGAAACCTTCTTTTGCACTCTCCGTAACCCCAATCAACCACAATTGCAAACACCAACGGCGAGAGCACAGAACCCTGATGCACACCACCCCACCTCAACTCCTCAGACAACTCCAACCCTACTCTAACTCTTGTTTTTGCTCCTTCATAAGCGACTCATCACCTCACCGCATTCTTACCACCCCTTCTGTATGCCCCTCTTCCTCATTGCCCATCTTCCATCACTTTCCTTTCCTCGTACTCTATCAAAGGCCTTCTCCAGGTCACAAAGCACATATACCGCTTCTTCCCTTTTGCTCGATATTCCTCCCTCTTGCATCCTCCCTCAAAATAACCACTGCATCTATCGTTCCCTTCCGTGGCATAAAACCAAATTGGCATCTCAAATCCACTTTCACTATCCTCTGAATTCTGTTCTCTAGTACCCTCTCCCCAATTTTCATTTCATCGCATCTCCAATAACTTCACACCCCTATGCACCACAGCTCATTGCATCCCCTTTCTCCCTAAAATATTGGGCTGGAACTAACACACTCAAGCCCACTCACCGGCATTCCTCCTCCATCTAACAACCCTCTGACAACAACCCCTCTCACACCATCCCTATCTCTCCACTTCCAATAATCATCTCAACCTCACTTCCGAGGGTCCAGCAGACTTTCCTGTTTTCATTTCTCCATTGCAATTTACACTTATTCCTGACTGACTCTCTCAACTGCCCTTCCACCACATCATCCTCCCCCTTGTCCCATTCTTTCTCCTCAATTCATGATTCTCTCCATTGCTCTTCCAGACCCTGCCTCTATCTTTCTCACTGAATTCAACTTTCCTCCATCACGTCCTCTCATACATCTTCCCCCTTTCAACATCTTTTCCATTCCTTTTTCCTTGCCTTCACTAACTTAACACCATTGTTTGGTCTCCCCTCACCTCAATCACACCCCCCTTCTCAGCCTCCTCCTTCATAGCCCTCGCAACCCCTTTCCCTCTTCTCGCTTCTTCAATCTCTTATACCTCACTTTATTCTCTTCCGTACCATTTCCTCCTCAATTTTTCCTTATACTCATCCTTCTTTCTCCCTATCCGCTCCTCCTTTCACCCTCATCATTTCCAACCACCCCGTATCTTTCCCTGTCTCTCCTCCCTTTCTTTTTTCCACCACTTCATCACACGCCTGTAACAACCCTTCCTAAAACACCTCTTCCTTAAAACACCCCCACAGATGGGACACATCCCCCACAAGCTCGCCCACTCTCATTCAAATTCATTCTGCTCTTCTTCTTTCAAATTCCATACTTTCCTCCTCACAGGCACTCTTCCTCACACTTTTTCACCTTCCACTTGTCCAACATCGGCAACCATACAGTAAAGACTATTACTAAAGGTGCTGCCAATTGTTCAGAGGTCGGCACCGCGCGCTGAATATATTTGCATCTAGGGGCAGAGATATGGGTAGCATGACGGCAGGATTAACCAATGGGGAGCCAACCTACTCAATACAAGCCAATCGGCATTCACTTCGTGTTGACACACGTCACACTCAGCGCACGGTAAAAACTCTGAACAATTCTGACAGAGTGTAGCCCATCAAATGATGACAGCTTTTGAAACGGAGCACGCCCTCAAGTGTTGCAATCTGGTCGGCCTAAATATGGGGGCTCAGAGAGGTAATGGCGGGCATGAATAAATAAAAAATTAAAAAATGCACGTTCCGAAGCTGGACCTCTCGCCCTGGAGGCTTTCAGGGGAGGAGTTTCGTCCAGCCTGTAGATTCAAGACACTGACGTTTCAGTCTTCGCAACATGTTATTGAGTACAGCATCTTTTGTATCCTGCACGGTAGTGCACCCTTATTCCCCCTTTATTCTTCATGTTGTGCACCATTATGTCTGTACTGCACATGATCAACAATGCACCATTGGCAATTATTTCCTGACTTACGGAATCCTGACTAGTATTGACGTAAACGTAATACAAACTGCTTTTAGAAGAGTGCTTGAAAATAGAATTCATAGAAAGAGCTTCTGCTTCAGATTATGCACAAATCAAAAAAAATGCCCGGGCCCCTGGGTACCCAGGGGATGGCCGGGACTTGTCGACGGTATTGATAGCAGGGGAGTTGAGCCTTTGCCCGGGTGTACTCTGATAATGCATCATCACTCCAATTAGAACTTAATGGGGAAAGCATTTTGTTATTTTTTGTATCGTGCCACCATCCTATGAATTTGGCAGCCTCAATGGACCCAGAAATGCCATGTCGATAGAGTGGGTGGCCAGAATAATAAAATTATCCCACTAATGGAAAATCTGTATAAAAAAAATGGCCTGCTTGATGTAATGATGATCATCTAATTAAAATACTGGGCTTTACATGTCAAAACACTGAGATGTGCACGGCAGCATGTCATGGATTTTTTTCTTTTTTGGTGTGATGATAGATATTGTGAGAAATGAAACATCCTGAAATTTTGAGTGCTTCATACCGCCTTCGTTTTCCCGCAGGAGCATTCAGAAATTAAGGGGGGTCACCATGCAAAATTGGGTGTGATGACAAAAAGACAATTTTGAGAGGGCCAATAAGCTTGTAATGGGAAACCCTCCCAACTTGAAAATCACTATCTGGGGATTCTTTTTGGTGTAGAATTCAAATCTAGCATCAAAAATGTGATCGCTCCGTACTTTTAAAGTTATTGGGGTGTAAGAAAGCAATATCTTTCATCTGGGACCAAGTTTGGGGGGCCAGAACTCTGTAAGTAACAATATTTTTTAATGTGATTTCTTGTAATCTGAGTCACACTGCAGGGAATTTTCTACCAGTACAATAATACATTAGGTAAGTTAATAAGTGAGTTTACAGCCATTGAAAAATCCTAATTTGGCATTGACAATATGCCCCCCCTGAAATCATGTGACAATCAATCTCTAGGAACCGGCCGATTATTTTTATAAACTCGTGGACTTGGAGAAACACTGGGAAGTATAACTGCAGCTTGATGGTAAACATTGTCCATACAGGTACTCAGTGCAGTAGAGGTGAATGTCACTGGTAAGAAGCATGTCCTGCTGGAATTTTAATGTTTCCCTGTGTTTTCCAAAGGCACCAAATTTGAAGCAGATTTTGAAGAATTCTTGTAGCAAACTTTCAGAATAATGCATTAAAGAACATTAATTTTTTTAAATTGTATGAAAGTTCTCCACCTTCTGTTTTGAGAGGTCTACACTCGATGAAATCTCTTGTCAACATCAAACAAAACAAAAATTCAAAAAACTACAAAAAGAAAAAATGGCAAAGAGGAAAATAACTGGCACAGAAATTGTCCACAGCAAATTTCCCATGATGAAACAGACACGCGGAGACAAGACGAACCATGCGTCATCTACTCAGTTCGCTGAAACATGTTTTAAAGGAAGTCCACATATCTTCCACATCCTGCCCTGATAGTTTGATATAGCAATTACACCAAAGTCTATTGTTCATCAACAGGTGTCAATCTTGTTCTATAGGGAAACAAAGAACCTCTATCAATTCTTAGAATGAAGATGATGAGATACTGTGCGCCTCTTGTTCTCAGAGGCGGGGAAATCTCCTGACATGTTCTTCAGGAAGCTCTAATACACGGTCATTTAGAACTAGGTCAATCACATAAGTCATGCTTATTGCCCAACACACATTGCAGTTCAGAATATTTTCCAGTTCTCTCACTCTAATTTATATGATTAAATTTAACCGGATTTAATTAAATACAATACAGAGAAAAAATAATATTCAGGAGTCTGTCACAGTTAAAGTTCACTAGTAACTCTGATTGGCCAAAAGATGGACAGTTTTAAAAATGTCTTAATTTTGGAGTTATGACCCCCCCCAGACTTGGCCCTGAATGAACAAAGGCGATTATTTAGGCCTCATTAACTCTAAAAGTAACATGCATGAACTCCTGATGCCAGATTTTAATTCTACAACCAAATATTACCCATCGATTGTGATTTTCAAAGTTGTGAGGGTTCATGTATATCTGTCACCCTCTCAACATAGTCTTCATCATTGAGAGGTGAACTTTTGATGGTGACCCCCAAAAAATTTCCAATTGCTCTAGAGGGGAAAACGAAATGGATATGACGTTCAAAATTTCAGGATTTTCATTATCTCATCCATGTCTACCACCACACTAAAGCGAAAAAAACCATGAGTGTGGCGGTGCACATTCGACTGTTGACTTGGAATGGGCCTACTACTTACCAAACTTATGATTTTTGGTACTAGACTCCAATGTCGCATTGCATACTCATTGATGAATTAGAAGTCAGGCAACTTCATGGGCTTTTTTCCCTGCGGCGTAAAACCTTATGTAAAGTCATGGAAGCAGCAGGATGAGACTCAACTTAAAAAATGCCTTTCAAAGTTTATTGATGAAAAATGTCCTACTCAGAAAAAAAAATGCCAAAACAGTCATGTCATCCCCGAAGCCAAGCAGTCTGAGACGAGTGACAGATGCTTAGTCATCAGTCAATCAGTCAGCTTTATTATCCACCAAAACAGTCAACAAAAGTGTCGGTTATCACTGAGGCCGTGAGGCAAAATATATACATGTATTAATCAGGTACATGTAAACCTGCATAAAGTCTAATTAATAAAGCAGGGATGTTCATCCAACCAAGCCCTCGACTCATCAGCCCCTTCCCGCCACTTGATGCCACTTGTGACGAGTGCTTTGATAGCGCCCGCTACGGCCAAGGAGTGGGTGCGCCAAAATTGTTAGTGGTAGTAGAGAGGGTGGGTTCTATATCTAGAAACACAATAAAATGCATCAGTGGATTGTGAACAAATGCATTGACAGTGTTTGTCATCATCCCTTCTAGACAGTGACATAATGTGCCAATCTCTTTGCGTGAACTGCGCTTACAGTGCATCGTATAGGTGCGGAAAGCTGGGCGTACATAGTTCATGTCAAGGGATTTCACAAATCCTGCTAGAAAGAGGAGATATCATAACTTTGCGTGCAGTACAAACTGCAGGACTTGTGTGGTCTTCCTCCTGGTAATACATGTAAATTTGTAGATTTTGATAAACCTTTTTTTAAAATAAATCCTGTTTTGCAATTTTAACTATGTTTTGGTTTCATTGTTTGTAGACGAGAGAGACCCAAAGAAACACGTGTGAAGCCCTGTGGGAACGCCATCTAATTCAGTTAGATTTTGGTTTGGGAGTGACATGAAGAAGGAATAGTGACTTTGAGATAGGACCATGAGGGCCATGGTAAGCAAACAGTTTATGGCCCATGATATACTCAAGCAATCGCAAGGAGGTAGCATTTTTTTATGACATCACTTTCCGTCGCTTATTGGAAAAAGCGACTGCCTGATTCTATTGATAAGTTGCTAGCATACCCCGCGACTTGACGCAAGCCAGTTGAACTTGAATTCAACTCAACGCTCCGACGCTCCAGCGCATTGGACGCTGAAAGCGATTGACAAAACGCTACACGCGTTTTTTCACTGGCGATTTTACAGTCGCACTCTGCGATGGCAAGTATATCATGGGCATTATAGTATCATACCGCTCGAGACATGTCAGTGTTACATGCTACATATATAGCAGGAAGACCCACCTAAGGATTTAGCCTGGGAGCTTGCAGACATTTGTAACACATCTCAAGTACAAAAGGTTTTGAGTGATTAAATATGTTGACAGCCTGACAGGAACCCCTGAAACATGATCCTGAAGTGCTGCAAATGCTGCCTTAAGGAGAGAGGGCCAAGACAAAGTTTGTACAGGGGTCAATTTTTTAAATCGATCCAATCGTGTTGAAAAGTATGCCACATTATGTGTCTAATCATAAGGATTCGGAAAAGGTATAGTTGGTAATATCTACAACCTAAAGTTTCAGAGTTTTTGGCTAAAAACAGCAAAAATCAATAAAAGGGTCAATTTCAGTTGTACAGGGGTCAATTTTAAAGTTGCTCGATTTGGATACAAAATGGTGCAAATTGTTGGTGGAGCTCATATGATTAAAATAAGGAATAGTTTTTGAGTGTCTCAAATGCTTAGTTACCAAAGTGATAGTTAATGGTGAATCCAGATGATGTATCGTTTCATGATGGAATTCCTGCATATTAGCATTATTTTCAGTCATATTACCACTGTGCTATTTTATTGCGATAAAATCATTGGTGGCAAAAGTGTGACACGGCACTGAACTCACAGGACATACCAAGGTCAAAGGTCATCTGACATCAAGTTGTAAAGAGGTTGGTCATTTAACTTTTTGGGAAGTTGCAGTTTAAATGAGATCAAACTTAGTCATGCATCTTTGGAACCGCCATATGTTCATAAGGTCAAAGGTCGCATAACAATGGCCAAGGCTGCATACTGAGGTCATAATTCATCTCAGATCAAGTTAGAAATTGTTGTCAATTTAAATGTATTTAATTATGGGTCGTTGAAGTCCAATATCGTACCAAAAGACATTAAAATTGGTAAATGTATAGGATTGCAGCTAAAATTGGAACCTACCATATGTTTATTAGGTCTGTCAGGTCAGGTTCTTTTGGGGCCTACATAACAGGTATCCTGGTAACCAGTACTACCTGTCCCAGGGCTGGGTTGTCAGCGGCTAAACCGTCACCCCAATTGGGTTTCTAAGGAAATCTGATGAGGAGGGTAGCTGATTACCTTGGTAGAATGAAAAAGAAGATCTACCTACAAGGGCATCAGCTCTGGAGAGCTATTGGCAGCCATCCAGCACAATCCACATGCATGCTGCCTTGTATGGTGGGCGTGGTTGCTTAAAGGCTAGGCCCACCGCCAAAAACTGTGGATGTGGATCTTTTGCTGCAATAAATCCTCACATAGCAGTATTTCTGAGTGTGAGGTGTATATCCGGCCACCCTCGTTAGCGGGGACAAAACTGGATTTAAAACTTTGGTTTAACTAAAAAGGTCACAAACCATGGTCAAAAGTCATTTGAGGTGAAGATGTAAATAGGGTGGTCTGTTAACGTTTGGGTACTTGAAGTTCAGTTGTGACCAAACTTTCAGAGACTGCAAAAAGGACACCAGTGTTTTAGTTCCAGTCAACACACATGTTCAAGATACCAGACAAGTCAATCTCTAAACATAGTAGCTGAAACTGTAAGAACCACTAGCTATATCAGTTACACCAATCAACTATCCTGGTAAATCATCTACTTGGGATTGCTCTCTTCCTGGTGTTTTCTGTCTGTAGACGATTCAGGTGGCTCTGGAGATGACATGGATGAACTGGGCAGTACAGATGAAACTGGAAGTGATGAGGATGATGATGAGTTTGGTGCAGATGAGTCTGACATCTCAGAGTCTGAGCTTCAGGATGAGATGTCTGTTGGAGATATGATTGCAAGAGCAAAGGAAAAACGGGTAATTACCAATAAATTTGCTCTATGATATGTGAAAAGGGGCCCATTTTACCAAGCTTATGGTATATGTAATTCCATCGTAAAGTTACAATATAGATCAATAATTTCACAAACAAGTTTAAAGGTGCAACAAGAGATTTTGAGGCACCCAAATATTGTGTCATAATAGTAATTTCATTTAGATTAGACACTCAATAGATTTTGTACTTTGTATTTTGCTACAGAAATATCTTAAAGGAAATATGTCATGATTCTGAATATTTGGAAAATTTGGTATGGATGGAAAGCTTAAGTAACGTAGATTACATATAAATCAAAATAAGTTGAAAATTGTCCACATTTGTTGAGTATTTTGCCCTTTTAATTTTCCGCCCAATAGCTTACTCGAAAACGATTCCGACAAATCCACATCGCAGGCAAATGGTGACGTCAAAGTGATGACCATCCATAATTTACGTCGTTGTGACCATCATATCGCAGTGTTGCCACTTAATAATAATTAAAACACAACGAAATGAAACAAAATATGTCATTCTGTAACTTTCTAATTTTATTATTACTTTCATTAATCCATCAATATTACAGTGTCAGCAATAACAATTCGAGTCAACACGATGTTTTGGTCATCACTTTGACTTCACGAGGAGAGCAAAATTGGGCGCTTTTGATCAATGAAGCCGTGGCGAAAAATCCGCCCGTTTTCTTCGTATGTCAAAAAAGCAAAAATTAAAATGCCTCTATTTTGTTAATTTTACATCAAATTGTATTATTTTTTCGGGAATTTGTGATGTATGTACATATATTTTATGAATGTAAGTCAAACTGAGCTTGACAAAAATCTTGACATATTTCCTTTAAAAGAGAGAAAAAAGGTGATTTTGATTTGCTTATATTTCAATATAAAACATGGGCTGAATTTCGTATTTGCTCCTATACGAAATTAGAAATTTCACAATTTTTGTACCAAAGAAACAGTTCTCAGCTTAATCCTTTCAGATGGGGATATTTTTTGATGGAAAGCTTTACACCAGGGCAAAAATCAGTACTTTCGTTTTTTTTTAGGGACACCTGATATATGAAATCTCTTGTTGCATCTTTAATAATTGACAATGTCTTGGATTAACAAAAACAGTGAAGGATTTCTTTGTGTATATTAAATTCAAGACCCTGAACAAAAACACTCCACTTTGAAAACAGGACTCAAATCCAGACCATAATTAAGACTATCCATTTGAAAGCGAGACACTTATGCAGCAATTTCATCAGCAAAGAAATTAAAATTTGACAGGTGTACATGTATAACAGGCAGTGATTTGTTCATCATACAAATTCTAGTAAGCAGCTCAAAGAGATTATTTGTAATGTTATTGAATTAGTTTGGTGGTGGCTTTTGGTGGACAAGTGTCTTGGTTTTGGGTCTTGAGTATTTTTCTATTATTACAAAATGTGAAGTGCCTAATACCACATTCACATATTGAGCATTTGAAAATTGAGAGGTCTTCTCCAAATCAAGACACCTATTTAAAATGGGCAGTTTATTCTGAAATTTAAATTCAGAAGTTTTACTAAGAAACACAACCATCCCTTAAGATAAGTATTTTATTGTGTCGCCTGCCTTAAGGCAGGAAGACACATAGGGATCATTTTGTCCAATGTTGTTGTAGTCTGTTGTCTGTTGTTGTGAAGAAGGGTTAACATTTTCCTGTAATATCTGCATACTTCAGTGGATTTAAACCAAACTTGAGTTCATAGGTGCAACGTGGCATCCGCATTGTGATGAGGTCAATGTCACATACCAAGGTCAAAGGTCCTATAAGGTCAAGTTGTAGATAGGCTGAAAAATGTAAAATTGACCGAACTTGAAAAGTTGAGTTCAATGGAACTTGGTTATGGATATTACACGCAAACCATCATTTTTGTTTATGAGGTAAAAGGTCACCTGTCAAGGTCAAGGTCATATAATGCTCTCATTTCACAAACCGCAATGGAATGGCGACAAAAGCGGTCTGCGGGACCGCGATTAATTGGTGTGATAATTGTTGTTTTTTTGCCCTTGACACACTGTATCTTTCAGAATGATGCCAAAGACAGACCGTCAGACAAGATCAAAATGTTGATATGTGCCGTGTGTTTAGGAAGAACACAGGTAAGTGACTGATGCAAGAACTTTATCAAAGTGTTCCAGGGAAAACAATCCAGGAAACTTCCAGGAACTTCTGTAAGCTAGACTGCGGAGTACAGCGATGCCTGGTTTTTAAAGGTGCCTGTTCTGATCGTCTTTTGGGCCCCCTCCGATTTTAACAGGAAGTAGTATCGATTTTTATATAGATGAGGGCCAATTTACTTCGTTGTTGTCATGAAAATTTAGCTCTTCAACTCCATTTCAGTCCCAAGATCTAAAAAAAAACCACAAATTTTAATGGTGACCATCAATATTAGCACAGTATTGAATAGGGATTTGAGCAATATGCATTCTGCTTCTACCATCAAACTGCCATTTCATTCACACGGTACTTGATGGGGCGATGTGCAAGTGCCCGGGCTCTATATCAAGTAGAGCATATAATAGACCCTTAAATAGGATTCAAGCACCTTTTAAGTTGTCCAGTAGAGCTAATTTAGACCTTAACCTTACCTTTTGTCTGAAAACAAGGGGCGTCAAAAGTTTGATAAATCAGGAGGTAGTCAAAAATGGATCTCAACCATGAGTCTAGCCTCAATAGGCTCATGTGATCCTACAAAATCCTATTTTCACCATAAAAACCGTGAATTTATGCTCATTTAGCCTATAAAGCATAAGTAGTTACAGTGGCAGCATCAGGGGTATGGGGGGGGGGGATTTCGTATTTTTTTCTTCCCTCCTATTTTTTCTCCCCCCCCCCAACCAGTAGAAAAATGGCCCGCAGATTTTTTGGCCAACAAATTTTAGGCTAAAATCACCAAATACCCCAAACATTTCACTTCTTTGGCCCCCCCCAATTCACTTTTTAGCCCATATGCCCCCCCCCCAAAAAAAATGGGCCTGGTGCTGCACTGAGCCTTAGGGAATTTTAGTTTGATCACTTTTATCCCCTTGCATGAAAAGCAGCCCAGAGGGATTTTGCAAGGAGGCATGCACTGTCTGACTACACGGCCAATTTCTTATGGTATTACCACAAGCTTACCACAGGTAGACATGGATTGCCTTACCCACTAGACGTTACACTCGCCGGCCAGGAATTCTGTGTATTTTTGCCGCGTAGATGGATAGTAGTGGTAACACACAGCGGCTTGTCTGCACCATCGTGGAGTAGTATCGGGTTACCCGGCTATCAGCGCGCTCGGTATTTCTCATGGCCAATTTGTTTTTTTGATATTTTGGCATATATTTGCAGGTTTTATTAACTGTGCGGGAAGAGGGGGTTTTTTTGATGCTGCCCGATTGAATTTGCAATTGATTTTCCTAAAAATGTTCAAAAAAATGCTAAACAGAGCCCAAGGGTACAGTGCCCTCATTTCATGAAATTTTCTCCACTTCAAGATGGCAGTGGTAACAGCGGGGTAGCTACGTGGTAGCGGAGTGTCTACTCCGTACTGTCTACTCAACATTCACCTTCTCTCCCTAGGGGCAACTACAGGGTAGCCATGGGGTAGGTAAAGTCCGAGAGCACATATGTATACCTAATAACTGTGTACTTGTAAGCCCTATCTTGCAGCTTTACCGCCATCGCAATAAGCCCCGGGTGTACTGTGCATCCTGCCGCGGTAGAGTAGACATGGTGTAGCTGCCGTATAGGCTACCACGTGAGTTAAGAATCCGGCCGTGTACTCCATAGTATTCAGGTATTGCATATGAAAAAAAATGGCTCTCGCCTTTTGGCTAACATGTATTTTCAAAGTTTCAGCTGAATCCAATGGCCTCATAGTTGTTTTTTGTTTAAACAGACAGATATAACCATGTTTTACAATCGAGAGAAAACCTCTAATAACTTAAGGCCATGACAAGTGTTAAAATTTCAGTTTATGTAGGTTATGGCCACAAACTGTTATCTGGGGAGTCTAGATATTATTGCATTGATATTATCTTTCCCTAACTAGCGAGGACAGTGATGAAAAGAAATTTGTGACCAGTTGGATGCTGTTATCTGGGAGGTTAAAATAATATTGTATGATATTATTTTTCCCTAACTATCGAGGGGACATGATGAGATTGTAGAATGTGACCATTGTGGAATTGCTGTTATGCTTGGGAGTTTGAGATATGATTGTATGATGTTTTTTTTTCCCTAACCTAGTGAGGACAGTGATGAGATTGTAAATGTGACCATTTGTGGAATTTCTGTTATCTTGGGAGTTTGAGATTGATTGTATTGATGTTATTTTTCCCTACTAGCGGAGGACAGTGATGAGATAGAGAGAATGTGACCAGTGTGGAATTGCTGTTATCCTTGGGAGTCAGATATTGATTGTATTGATGTATTGTTTTCCCTAAACTATGAGGACAGTGATAAGATTGTAGAATGTGACCAGTGTGGAATTCCTGTTATCTTGGGAGTCAGAATATTGAGTTGAATTGATGTTATTTTTCCCTAACTAGCGCTGACAGTGATGATATTGTAGAATGGAACCAGTGTGGAATTGCTGTTATCTTTGATTTTAGGATATTGATTGTCTTGATGTTATTTTTTCCCTAACTAGCGATGACAATTGATGAAATAGTAGAATGTGACCAGTGTGGAATTGCTGTTAACTTGGACGTTTGTAGATTCTTGAGTTGTTAATTGGAGATTATTTTTCCCATACTAGCGAGACAGCGATGATATTGTAGAATGTGACCGTGTGGAATTGCCCTGTATTCCACTTGGGATTTGAGATATTTTGTATTGAAGTTATTTTTTTTCCCCAACTATTGATGACAGTGATGAGATTGTCGAAGGTGGTACCAGTGTGGAATGCTGTTACTTGGAGTGTTTGATATTGATTGTATGAGCTTATTTTTTCCTCCCTAACTAGCGAGGACAGTGATGAGAATATAAATGTTACCATTGGCATTGCTGTTATCTTGGGAGTTTGAGATATTGATTGTTTGATAGTAGTTTTTCCTAACTAGTGAGGAACAGTGATTAGATTGTGACTTGACGAAGTGTGGCTTGCCTGTTATCTTGGGAGTTTGAGATATTGATTGTATGATATATTTTCCTAACTAGTGATGACAGTGATAGATTGTAAATGTGACAGTGTGGAATTGCATGTTATCTTGGGATTGAGATTGATTGTATTGATATTATTTCCTAAGCTAGCGAGGACAGTGATGAAGATAGAATGTGCAATTGTGGAATGGCTGTTAAATCTTGGGAGTTTGAGATATTGATTGTATTGATATTATTTTTCCCTCTCATGAGGACAGTGGATGAGATTGTAGAATGTGACCAAGTGTGGAATTGCTGTATCTGGGAGTTTGAGATATTGATTGTATTGATTTTCTTTTTTCACCCAACTAGTGAGGACAGTGATGAGATTGTAGAATGTGACCAGTGTGGAATTGCTGTTATCTTGGGAGTTTGAGAGATTGTTGTATTGATATTATTTTTCCCTAACTAGCGAGGACAGTGATTATATATATAATGTGACCAGTGGTGGAATTGCTGTTGTCGTCTTGGGAGGTGAGTATTGATTGTATTGATGTTATTTTTCCCTAACTAGTGATGACAGTGATGAGATTGGTAGATGTTCCATGTGAATTGCTGTTATCTTGGGAGTTCAGATATTGATTGTATTGATGTTATTTTTTCCCCAACAGCGAGGGACAGTGATGAGATGTAGAATGTGACCAGTGGTGAAATTGCTGTTATCTTGGGAGTTGTGAGATATTGATGTATGATGTTTTTTTCCCTAACTAGTGAGGACAGTGATGAGATAGTAGAATGTGACCAGTGTGAATTGCTGTTATCTTGGGAGTTCAGATATTGATTGTATTTGTGATTTTTCCTAACTAGCGAGGACAGTGATGAGATTGTAGAATTTGACCAGTGTTGAATGCTTGTCCACGAAGGTGGTAAGTATGATTAGTATGAGTGTTGAAAAAATGTGAAGACGAAACAAACATGGATACATGTCAGAGATGTGTATAAATTCATTTTGTTATGTTTCTATAAACATTACATGTAAGTGTTAGTTTGTTAGATGAGCAAAAAAAATGTTGTCTCAGTAGACCATGCGGCATTTTGTTATTGGAGCCATTTCAACACATGTTCATTTTTTTTATTATATGAACTGAGAAAATTAATTTTTTGACAAAAAATGCCTCAGAGATGGAAAAATCTAATAAAAAAAATATAGTTTAGTCTAGTTATGTTATACCACAGTTTTAAATCCGGTTGTTTCCCCGCAACCGGGGATGGCCGGATACCACCTCCACCTCAGCAATTAATGGTCAGGTTTCCTTTGAGGGCCCTGCTATTGGTTACTGGAACCAGTAATACTGTCCCGGGCGACGGTTGTCGGCAGCTAAACCGTCCCCCCATCGATTTCTAAGGAATCTGATCGATTCTCTAAGGAAATCTGATGATGGGAGGGTAACTGGTAACTGGTATGAATGAAAAAAGGTATTTCCAAATTGGTGTATTTTGTTTATTAAAGTAATAATTTTGCAGTTTAGTAAAAATGATTTTCCAATTGTTTTTAGCTACCAATTTAGTTTGATCGAGGCATTTTGGGGGAGGAATCCTTTCACAAAAATATTAAAAAAAGGAAAAAACCTAAACACAAGTTCTGCATTTTAGTTTTTGGGATACCTTCCTACTTAGAAAACAAAGTGCTTTTTTTGCCGAACCACGGTTATACTTTGTCATTAAAGTTGAAGGTGACGTCATTATGCGTCTTGCATTCTCACAAGCGTCTCGATCGTGCCGCCTTTATTCGCGTTGCGTATCATGCGCTGATTCCAAGCATAGACCATCGTTCAGGTGCACAACATAACAATTGCCGTGACGCCACCTTCAACTCAGATGACACAAACGATAGAAGATTAACTCCCTAGATCTAATTTATAACATATGGCATTATTCACCTCCCTTTGGTAGACTAGGTGTATTTTACTCTGTGTGTTGTGTGTGGTTCCACTAAGGCACAAAAAAAAACTTATGTACCCTTGTGACGACCCAATTTTGTTTGAAAGTTCATGTAAAATTCTTTATACAAAGAATATCAACCCTAATTTTGATTTTTGAAAACGTTGTTTTCTATTTTGCTTTATTTGACACATTGAACTTATCAAAACATGATTGTATTAGTAACAGCCATAGTCATCCACCATCTTATTTCAAAAGTAAATATTCACCATTGGGGATTTGATGCCGTCAATTTCTTAAATTTGATTGAAAACCCCATCCAATTTTATCCTGTGGGGCCAGCATAGCAATTTGTTGCCTAATATGCATGTATGAGTTTAAATTATTATCAATTTAACATGACGTTACATTTACCTCATCAGGATTGATGAACCCATCGTCTCTATTAAGATCAAGTTCCAAAGTGCCTATAAATCCATTTTGGTTGAAATTGCGATATCAGTAGAATAAGAGATGACTTTTACGTTCCCAAAGTTATGGGTTTGACATTTCCGGAAAATTCGGAAGAGTAGAGTTTGGATTCTTGAAACGTTTTAATTTCTTACAGAAAATGACAAAATATCAATTTTTCATGAAAATTGTTGTAGGTATCATTCTTAGCAAAAATGAACTCCAGCAAGGGAATGTGAATTGAAAGCAATATGGGTGTGGAAAATATTGATGAAACATAAAATCTGGTTTTGCTCAAAATGCTTAAACAATTGGCGGACCATCTTGAAAAGACAACTAAGTGTCTTAACTTGAAGCAATGGGGATTTTCATCTCCATATTGAGATTCCCTTACAGCAAATCTTGTTTTAAGATTGTGGTTTGCCCAAATTTGCGTCTAGAAATGATATGTCCAAAAGGGCATAAATCAACTTGTTACACAGAAAATAAAGAAAGCAAATAGAAAACCCTGTAAAAATAAAAACTAGTGTGGTTTTCGGCTTCTGCATGTGGGATCTTTCTTTGAAACAAAATTATATGAATGATAAAGTTTGCAAGTGTGGTTATTTCAAAAAAGTGAGATTTCTCAAACTATTGAAAAGGGATTTAGGCCCTTTTGGAAATCAACTTTTCAAATGTTTCTCGCGCTTCTCTCTCCAGCTCTTGCCCTCTCTTCCCTTCTGTCCTTCCCTCTCATATTCTTATTCTTCCTCTCCCCTCCATCAAATAGATTTGATTAAATTTTTATATATCGATTTTCAAAAATTCCAATCTTTAAATATTTTGATTCAATTCAAGAAAATTGGTTTTATTTCAGTTGAAAGGGGAATGACCCAATCAGGGTTGAATTTATGTTTTTTATCCCCCCATTATTGAAGCATATAAACCCAAAAACCCATGCTGATAAACAAATTTGTTAAGAAAATTGGATCGAGTAAGATCAACTAAGTGGTCGAGCTATAGTTGCAAAAATATTTTAAAACTCCTAGACGAGCCCATTAATATTTGGCGGGGTAAATATCCAATTTTATCCATCATCATGTTTGGAGCCGGATATTTGCCACATTTGGACTCCTCAAAACATGATAATGAGTTTAATCGGTCCCGCTCTGGATTTAGAAGAAGCAAAAATGGTGATATTTAGATTGTGATCATAGGACAGGTGCCGGGTGTGTAATAATGTGGTCCCCACATTTGGAGATGTTTTTTCGTTCGTAACATCAAAAGGAATCAATTCTAGGCCTTAAAGGGGGCATCATTTTGTGCTCCACAGCCTTGTCCCCCCCGACTACCTAACAAAATTGCGATTTTTATATCATCTGGACCATTAGCCTTAGTAATCATGTGTGCTCAATCTTCAGTCGCATCTGTAAGAAATTCGCCATTTTGTATTTTATGTCCGTAAAAGGACAAATTACAGCACAGTCAGCCTATGGGAAGGAGGCGGAGGGAGGAAACGAAGATATAGTGCTCATAATTCAAAACCGCATGATCGGGATCAGCTAAATTTTGAGACTACTAAGATTCTCGAGGATATCTAGTGATCAAGTAATAAAAACAAGTGCTGGAAATCACGAACCCATGCACTTTAAATAATGGAGTTAAAGAGACGTGAGGACAATTTCAGGAAAGAAGCGCCCCAATTTTTGCAACCGTTTTTACATTTTGGGAATGCTTACCAATGTATAGATCACGCCTCGAGTGAAATAAGCCGAATATGCTGTCTTTATGTAATAAGATGGTATTTAGTCCTGCATGACAGCACATCAAAGCTTTGTTTCTAGAGGGATGATTACGATGCAGGCAAGTTCAAAAACAAGGTTTTTGCAGTTTTCTGTTGTACTGGTATGTCCAATAAACCTTTGTGGAATGTTCTCGGTAGGTGATCTACACCGATCCTGCAATTTGAGAAGAAATGTGTATCTTTAAAAAAATAAAGCCCAGAGCATTATTAAAATGTAAAAAGTTTGCTCAAAACATTGGATTAGTTTGCTAGTGAATGCAGGTTCAGATTTAGAAACCATTATTAACAAACACCATGGTGGTATTTCCCATTAATATCTGTTAGTGTCTGTACTCATCCCATAGATTGGTGTTTCCCAACAGTACAGAAATTTTCCCCCAATCCCTCTCATACTGTCCACAAACTCATAAAAACAACAATGTGACCAATGCAATTCTTTAGAGAAATTTGCACTCCTTAAGTTGCTATGGTGATTTAATTTCTTCAGGTTGTCTTTAAATGGTGAGAATCTAGTGTCTGGGACACTGGACTCCACCCAGAGCGTGCAGACTGCCAGCTCTACAGAGCCATGGGTTTGCGATTCCTGCAAAGCCGCTGTTTTTAATCCGGTAGTCACGCTACTTAAGTCGCATAAAGAATATAAAAAATAGCTGTATCAACTGATGACATATAATTACAGTGTGGGCACATAGAGTTAAAAGTGGAGATGTTATGTTTATCACGAGGTGTGTACGTGCCTTGTGTGGACAGATAAAGAAACTATTAGGATGCAGGGTTTTTTGGTATTCATTTCAAGCCAATAAAATAAGCTTTTATTGGTCATTTATTGAATTCCAGTCTGATATTCGGAACAAAAGATATGCTTCTTAAAAATAAGAGTGCAAAATCAAAGTGGTCCAATTTTGCTTGCAAGATTTTGAAAAATGCATGAAGCAACATGAAGACCACTTACTCTTTTCAAACTTCTTAGGGGACAAAAAATTTGCCGTGGGTTATTCTTTTGAAGGAAACTTCAAGACCCCTCACAGTTTGTTTCACCAAGCACTCATTTTTGGATCTGATACAACAGCTCTTCTAACATGAAGATGTTCGGCTGAGGTTTTTCCATGCTTTTGTCTGTCTGTGTCTGTTGGACCCCCTACTAAATTTTTCTGGAACAGCCTGTTAGTTAGAGGGATGGCATGCCCTCTATACAGGAAATATGTTCACTGAATTCGTATTTTGTTAAGTCAAAATGAATGATTTGAAGTATATGACCGTGTGTCCCAAAAAAATGCAACACTTGGTGGCAGGCGTCAGAAGTTTTGAACAAAGGCAAGTGACTTCTATTCTTTGTTGTAAGGTAAGATGGGGACTGTTAACTAATATTCCTGAAACAGTTAATAAAGGATAGATCCAATTACTTTTTTAAGATATGATCCCAACAATTCAAGTAACCTGCAGAACCCCATTACAAAATGAAGAGCTGGTTTTAACCACAAGACTGGCATGAAGAAAGAATGCAAATACAATATTGATTGCAATCAACATTACTTGCCAAAATTTCTTGCAGAACACTTTCTACTGGGTCAAATGACTGCATTACAGTATTATTATTTAACTGATAATAATAAAAACATTAATAGTGTGTTAAAATATGTTGTCAAGAAGTATAAAAAAACTATGACTAAGTCATAGACAAACTACACATTTACATAAAAATGATAAAATGGTTGGGCTGCAAACTTGCTTGTTACTGAAAATAATCGTTACATTCTCAACTTTAGAAAGTAAACCCTATGTTTTCAACACAAACCAATAACATATCAGATATTCATCTGCCATTAAATTTTGGGTTAAGATACTCTTTGTGTGCCGTCACAAAATGAAACGGATGATTAGCTTTATCCAAATGCAGTCTTATTTGACAATACGAGAGTTTGTTGATTCATACATTCATATTCGATCTTTTAAGTGTGGTAAAATTATAGTTTAGCTATTATTTTTTGTTTTTAAGCGCTGTATAACCAGTGGAAACAGTCATATGTTAACATTGTTGCAGGCACATGTCTTTTTAAAAAGAGAAAAATGGTGGTTGGATTAGAGATTCATATTGGTGCGTTGGTTCTGGGCGCAAATCGTACAGTGCCGTATTTGTAGTAATAGCCGCCTCCAATTTGGTTAAATGGGTCCTGCAGGTTGCTTGATTTATGGGGGGTATTATCTTAAAAAATATTGACTCTTCTTTTATGAACTGTTCAGGGATTTAGCTAACAGTCCACTCTTGCTTCCAACAAAGAATAAGTTAGTCCATGCTTTCGTTCAAAAATTTATAGCGCCTGCCACCAAGTGTAGCGTTTTTTGGGACCACACGGTACATTAAGTAAGTAACAAGATACTAACCTTGACTGCATATTTTTTCGTTGTAGTCCTGCGAGCTGTGGCCCAAAATTTAGGCCCGGCATATTCAAGGGAAAATGATGCCGGGAAGGTAGTGTATATCTCAAAAAATTGATGTCATCAAATTACTAACTCTTGCAAGGTAACTTTGTGAAATTGATGGCAGGTGGTAATTAATCAGGTGAGAGCATGATTGTATGATATAAAACAAATGCACCCTAATAAAAATTATAATAATAAAAGGAATTTAATTAGGCGCCCTTCCCGTGAATCAGAGCGCCCCGCCCCCCCTTCTCTCCATGCCTTCCCATTCTCCCTCCTTCCATCTACTTCCCCTCCCCTCTCCTGTCCCGTACAAACAAAAGGATTAAAATATTTAAAATATTAAGCAATAACATATAAATATTAAAAGTATGGCCCAGCATACAAACATTAATATAAAACAACGAAATACCATATCAGTATCAAATTTACACCGTAATGGCAAGGCTACAAGTTAAAACGCATTAAACATCAGAATTGCAAAATAAAATATTTATACAATGAGGTGGAATTACATTACCAGGCAAGAATAGATTAAGAGTATGCATCAAATGCATATTCAAATTCAAAGTATATATAACACCAAGTAATATAAAAGATTACACCCTGAGGGAACAATGTGTTTTCAAAAATCTTTTTAAAAGCAACCAAATCCCGGTTTCAAGGATGTTGACTGGCAGGCTATTCCAGAGCCGAGGCCCAAGAGTAAGAGTAGCAAATTGCTTATCACCAGATAGAAGTCTTGTAAGAGGGAATGGCCAAGCGAGTCACATCCGTGGAAGATCTGAGGCCGGAGCAGCCGATAGTACGCGATTAGATAATGAATTCCATATAATCTATACACTGGGAGTTGCAAGAGTGCAAGAGGTGCAACACAGAACCTATTGTATGAATTTTCTAGGAGGTTTGGGCCAGTTGCACTTTGGCGATAACAATTGTGACGAGCTTGTCTCAGTCGGTTTTTTTTTAATGCTATAGTGATGAGATAACCTCAAGTTTACATACGTTTGAAACTGTCAGAGATTTAATTCCAACCAATATGGTCAACTCGTTTATTTGTCCTTTTAAAATGGGTTCATTAGTAAGCTTGAAAGGTATTATTCTGATCTTGTATTGGTTGTGTTTTCTAAGATGGGTACATTATTGTGTGTGCCATCTATGTGCCAGGATGTTGCTTTTGGCGAGTGACAAAGCTACGATGGGTCACATTATCTGAGATGCAGCCTGGGAAATGGGGAACTAGAGTAAGTACAAAAGAGTATTGTCTGGTGGGGGATTATAATGGATCCTTTGTTCAGCATTTTAAGTTGAATCTTAAATTGAGATATTTTGTCTGTTGTTTTCTACAAGCCAAAAGAGCTTCAGTTCTGAATCAAAAAGGGATTCCAGTTTTTTGTGCGTCCTAACAGTGGACATTGCCGGGACAGACGGACCTTATGTGGTAACACTGGGGATTATTGTACTGCAGAATAGTAGATGTCGAGGGACAACCCCATCGTCTTTAGAACATGTAAGAAATATCATTGTTGAACTGCCAAAGCGGCTTTTAATTTGGACATTAGTGACCACGTGCAAATCAAATTGATTAAAAATCGTAATAATCATTGTTATGTATAAAATCCAGATCAATTGTGCGCAAGGCTCATTTGTTTGTGTGTAAAGGGTATTTCTGACCTTGGTGTCCACGAAACGTCGTGTAGCACTTCATAATAATAATGAAATCGCACAGGATTGATATTTTGGTGTTCCCTGAGGATTCAAGGCACCCAGCCAATTATCGTCATGCTTCAGGAATTTGTTAGAATCAGTGTGCTATTCCTAGCTGGACCTGGTTCTTGAAAGAAAAAAAAAAAATTGTTGTCTTGTACCATCTTATGGTGCAGGTTTGCAGCTACGTGGGATGCGCGTTTCAGAAAGGACCAGGTGTGCGTGTTGGGAATGTGATGCAGGCAGTGCCGTAACACTTCATGTTACTGGTCATATTTCAGAAATCATTTGTATCAATGATTCGGAATTAGGTCTTGTTGAAGAGGTAACAGATGAAATAAGGCCTTTATTATAATCCATTTATCTTCCTTGAGTCCAGTCAAAGTGTTAGGACAGCGCTTTTGCGTGATTGCAAACGGCCTTTATTTATACGGGGTGAGCGTGCGTGCAATGTGTGCACCCCGTGCTTTGAATCAACGCTCGCGATTTATTGCTGCGACTGTTGCATTTCACACTGATGTCACTAACTCGAGGAAGGTAAAAGCACTATATTAGCTGTAGTGTGGTATTTCTGCATTAAAACTTCAAAAGAGTAAAAAGTTAAAATTGCACTTTATATGTCACAGGCATATCACAGAGACACCACAAAAACACTTGATTCAAAATTTTTAGATAAATTGTTCAAGCAGTTTGGGGGTTAGAACTAGAAGTAACAGTGTGTATTACAATGACCCATGGAACAGTATATAGACCGTAAGTGGGAACATTTTTGTTCATACCATCTAAAGGAGATCTTCAGGCCTAACATTTTACTGGATTATGAGAAAAATTTCTTTTAGTCCCAAAATCTTTATTTTGATGAGATGAAGAGAGGAACAATGCTGTCATTCAGCCAGGTCACCCACCTTTTATAGAGGATTGACTTGTAAGATTGCATAGGCTTTATTTTTGCGGAGTGACGACATGGCATATTAACTGAAATCTATATTCTCATATCCACAGTGGACAAAGAGAGGGTCTACTTTCAGAAGCATCACTGGATGAAGTAAGTCAACAAATGTTCAGAACTTTTTGGTTGTGAAACATCTTTTAATGGCAACTCTCATCCACTTTTTCTGTAATAATATGTAGCAGGCATGGTCTAGTAGTTAGGGCACTTATCTTTGGACCAATTGTACTCTGGTTTCAAATTCAAAATTCAAATTCAAATTAGTTTAATTAGCATTATCATTCAGCCAATACATTACATAATGATACAATTATTTACAGATATTATAGGAATAAACATTGACATATTTTAAAGGGAAAAAAATAATTATACAGAATGTTGAAATGGCATTATTTCAAATGCAGGAGAGGCCATAATAAGTCTGGTGGACTTTGAGCATGACCCCACCTAACAATAAACAATGTTTAAGAATAATATTTAAATTACTGGACAGGACAGGACAGGACGATACAGGATGAGGACATTGACAATTATTGTTTTAACAAGTTCAGGGGCAAAAGAACATGAATGTGGCGAACCAGTGTTTCGCAGCTTTAAATGGGCCACTTGCACTTGCTAGAATTAATCCAGATAGCTAATTCTGGATACTGCTCTCCCTATGATTCAAAGGTCCTATACTTTGTTCATCACCTAATAGGCAAAATTATTATAATTTGTTTAACCTCATGTGAAAGTAATTCCTTTTTACATGCACGCCTCTTGCCACGTGCGCCATGTGTACATTATGCACTGCGTCTGTTGCGGTAGTGTTGCGTCCGTACCATTTTATATCAATTCGCGATGTGAAGAGTCTTGCCTATTTGGTGATGAACAAAGTATAGTTTCCATTCTGTGTATTTGGTTAATTAAGCTGCTGCCTCAAAGTTGTTTCTCTCAAGAAAAAAAGTGATATGTTGTTTTCATTGGGAAAATGCTATATGCACATTCACATATCAGCATCATCATCATCATCATAATTTTTTTAACTAAATACTATAATTATTACTACAGGAAATAGCCGATCCATTCTACGCTTACTGCAAGCTGCATGCAGACAAAATCATTGTCCGCCGTAAACGCCAAAACTGGCTAGCCGTCCAGTCCCGTATCAAGCAGGACAACTCCAACAATGTAGATGATCCCCTTGCACTCGACCGCATCAAGAGAAAACTGAAACAGTGCCAGAAGAAATATGTTGAGATACGCAAGAAGAAGCCACCTGCATGGGTCCCCACGGGTACAGACAAGGTGGCGCGTATGCTGACGACTAGTGCATCTGCTTGTCGTCGGCTGATGCGCAAGGCAGAGTTATTAGGATTTAGCACTGAGGCTATTCATCACTCACCAAGCAAGACCAGTGGGGAAGCCCCAAGAAGGAAGCATCATGTTGCTCCAGCTTTCTCAGCAGACTTCATCAATTATTATTTGGGTAAGAAGTTGTTCTAACAATTGCTTTCTGTTTACAGGGAAATGCTTTCTTTAAAGCATTTTAAAGCAAAAGGATTAGAGTTTTATATCATCAATCCAAATTGGCCTTAGTGTAGATTGTCTGCTTTATCTTATATGCAGTTGTGATCTACTCTGGAAGAAGTTTGTAATTAGCTCAGCATACGTAGTATGCAGAGCTATTGTTATGGCAATGTGTTGACTCTATCTATCTATCTGTTAACACTTGCCATAATGCATCTTGTTGCCAAACGCTTGGGCCG
>JAMKCH010016392.1:0-23870 GCA_023653785.1 Ophioderma brevispina
ATGCATTATCTAGCTTTAGTAGATATATTGACCTTACGTTGTTAACCTTAGTAAGTTTGCAGGTTACTTCAACTTTAACGGGTACATACAGTCAAACGTTTACGTTTACGTTGTAAGTCACCTCCGCTGCTGCTGTTAATTAAAATAAAATTGAATTAAAGATGAAAGTAATCACGTACCTTTTGTTTGATGTGTTTCCCACTGAAACTACAGAAAGAAAATAGATCTCTACCAGAAGGATAAGAATTGAGCTATTCAGCATATAGCCGTACTACCAGCACATGCTATGCAGAGGATGCATTATATTAAACCTGGTCCAATTTCAATTTGGCATCTTCCAAATGTTATGCTTTATAAAGCTATGATCTGCGATGTTATATAATCAGGTAGGATGCATGCAGTGTCTATGACAAATAGGACAAGTTGCAATTAACTGCAAATAATGTTCATAGTTAATTGTCTATTTTTATGAAGATCATTTTCCATCTTTCCATCTTACGTTATGATTAAAATTCTACGACATTATGATTACGATTTGGGAGGGCGGGCTGGTGTAGTGGTCCATGCACCTGCCTTTCACCGATTCGTCACCGATTTCACCGGACTTCTTTCCATAAATCTTTCCTTGTCGTTCTGGATTTACTCGTTGTGTTGAAGCATAAGGCGCTCCGCCCTTAGCACTTGGTAGATACATCGCGCGTTATAACTATTATTTTATTACCATCTGGTCCTTTTTGAAAATAATTATTATCTACAACGAAATAGAAGCACCTTGACTTGTTTGTTAACGCAGCAACCTGAAAGTTGCAACGAGAGATTTCACGTCATCTATATTTTCTGTAGTGATTTTATATAGATTAGACATACTCACCAAACAAACTACTGTCCACCTTCTAATTTGTGTGAAGTGTTTATCTTTTGAAAATAAGACAAGATCTCAACCGTGAAACTGAAAAAGGACACTTGAACCACATGAATACAGTTTTAAATGTCCATTTACATAACAATTCAGTTGATTTCAATTGGAGGGAATTTCAAATTGAAAGGAGCTTGTATGCTTTTCTTTTCAGTCACTTTATCATCACTTTCGAAAGCTGTATAGTGGGGGACTGTAGTGAACAGATCTTATGTGAGTGTGCAAATCCGGATAAAATTGTGAATTTTGGTACACAAGGAATATAAACATTGATAATCAAAAAAATTGTGGAAGCACTTGCCACACCCCTTTCATGGCCCCCAGCCTGGATTTAAAGGTTACACAGGGGTAAATTTTTTAAAATGTTCCGATTGTGTTGAAAAAGCACACCATGATGTCTGTCTGGTTACAAGGATTCCAAAAAGGTATAGTTTATACTACCTGTGACTTATAGTTTAGGAATTATGGGGTAAAAACTGTAAAAATGGTAAAAAAAAGTCAATTTTGGTTTGTACAGGGGTCAAACATTAAAAGTTGCTCCAATTTTTGTAAAATGTGGTTCAAATTGTTGGTTTTAGCTCATAGAATGAAATATAGGAATAGTTTTGCTATCTTAGTGTCTGGTTATTAACCAAAATGGCGAATGAAGTCAACAAGCTATCAACAGCTATTGACAGCTATAGGATTATATTGGAACCTGTGACCTTTTTTGTTGGATAACGTGAAAACTAAGCATAACAAAGATAAGCAAAACTTATTTCCTTATTTCAATCCTTAGCTAGGGAAACCAATTTGCACCACATTATTAATTGAATCAAAGCACTTTTAACTTTGGACCCATTTACACATCAAAATTGACTTGTCACCAATTTTACAGTTTTGACCTCATAACTCCGGAGACATAAGGCCATCGATAATGTTAAACGATACATTTTTGGGATCCTTGTGACCAGACCAAAACCATGGTGTCTTTTTTAACACATTCAGAAACATTGAAATTTTGACCCCTGTTAAACCTTGGAAAACTCAAGCAGGGGTCATTAAGGGGGGTGGCAAGTGCTTCCATCAATTTTGTAGATTATCAATGCCTATAAACTACTTGGTGCAAAAACTTCACCAATTTTACTTCCGGCAAGGAAGCGCACACTCTTAACAACACAGTCCATGCTAGTAGCTCAGTGTTAAGCTATAACAATGAAGCAAAATTTACAACTGAAGAAAGTTTTTATTACAGAAGGAGTTATCAGGAGGGAGTGTGAAGGCAGTTCAGCGTGATCGGTTCCAAATACACGGATTCCCTCGCTCAATTTTTGATATAATTCGTGACCGCCAACCAGAATCAGGCCTGTGAAACTCCTTATTTAGCACGTACAACAGACAGGGAACAGCTATTATAAGCGCCCCCGCGCAGGGGGATAGCCACGTCTGATTACGGCGGTCCGGTAAGTTACTTCCCATCATTGGTGACTGCGCGAGAGATTAACAGTAGCAGACCGTCATAGCGATGGTTGCAAATAAAGACTAAATCTCAAATAATCTCGGAAAACGAAGGGGTTCTATGGAGTTTTTGCATGATCAGAGGGTCCGTTTCTATGTTTTGTTTTGAATATGTTCGTAATTCGGGTCTGAACCTATAGAAAACTAGCGAGAAAATTGAACGTTTTTGTCGGGTCTTCGGTACCCGAAAAGTGAACACGCAATCGCTACCGGTCAATGGCGTAACAGGCGGAGGGGGGGTGGGCAGGGGGGCAGGTTGCCCCCTTGACTACTTTGGCCGGGAAAAAATGGCAAAATCATGCTAAAATCAGCCGTTTTTTAGGACCCTCTGACCGGGAAAAATTGGCCTTTGACCACACACCGCGATGTTACTATTCCTGGAAAATTTCCCAAGACTGGGAAATTTGGCCCCCTCAGAGCGGGCAAGCCCGTTACGCCACTGGCTACGGTCGCATCCATTTTCACCACAATGCCTTTCGGTATTATTCCTCCTTGAGAATTTTCCACACGGGTTCAATTTAACGCCATTTTTTTTTTTTCATTTTTAGAAACAGGTATTACGTACTTACCGGACCGCCGTAGGTTATGATAATGACGTAAGTAGACTAGTGAAAGTCCTACAAGATTGCTCGTGATTGGAACACATACGAAAAGTTTATTCAAACAAATTCAGGATTAATCTTCTTAAAAACAGGAAACAAGAAAAGATTTTTTATTTTCTTAGCGTCATTGAAGATGAATGTGCAATTTGGATCACTTTTACAGGTCCCTCATCCAGTCCACAACTTTGAATACTGCCCTCAAAAATTGTGGGATAGCCGGACCGAGGTCTCACCCAGGCGGGGTAAGGTTTCCACATATTGTTTCAGGGGGTTCTCCCATTATTATAGAGTCCCTGACTATATACTAGGTGTGTGCAAAGTGGTTAGTCACCTTTTTCTCAGATGTTTTGTCATTACAGCTTTATTTCAACGCCGTTTTTACCATGTTCCAAGAAGATATTGTAGTTTAATCAAATCCTAAAACAATTTTGATATGTCGACTTACTTTTGAGAACTTCCCAGAAAAAAAAGCGTTCAAGCGTTAGAACTTTGCAGCGATAGTGTGGGCAGAATCGTTCACCTATGCAGTCTTCACGAAATGGGCATATTAAGTACCCTCATTTGCATATTCCTGATTGAGTAATAGCAGAACGTAAAAGTTGTGCAAAAGCCAATGACTGATTTTCCATGAAAATTGGTATGTGGGTAGAAATTTGTTTGATGCCAAATGACGAAAATAACAAGTGATGTAATATATTTCTCTGAATATAGCATCGCGCAAGCCGAGAAATTTGCTTGAGGTTCGATTGAGTCACACCTCTATCACAATTAGTCAATATGATTAGCGTTCAGGCACACAAAAGGTTCGAGATTTTTTTATGAAGAACTTTTCCTCCTCGATAAACCACGCTTGCAATGTTAAGATCCTTGAGATGTTTCCACTCATCGCACTTGAAAGGTCGATGAGAGTTGTTTGTCACACCTTTCCCAATCTGAATCAAACGGTCGCGGAAGTATGTAATGAGAAAAATACACAAGTTCCATAATAATGAGTCTGAAGAGTATTTATTTATTCTGCAAACTCCGCACTCTCTTATCGTCAATTACTTACAAATTTAAATATTTATTGAAAGTTGCCACCAGGAAATAGAAAAAAACTTTAACATAAATCTGTTCTACGGGGGTAAGTGGCTGGGTAAGATTTTTAAGTGTACTCTTTAAGATTACTTGATATGGCTGTGGTGAGTACACTAAACCTGGACAGGTTCAGTCGAATGAGCCTTATCGGTTTCCGTGATGTAAGTTCAAATTTGATAACGATGCAGCAAGCTGGATAAACTCAGAATAATTCCATCTTGGCGAGTGATTTGCCCATGCATACTCGGCGCCCTGTAAAATAGAAGACGCAATTTATATTTATCTGAGTAACATTTGTATACGAACTTGCAGGCAAACAACAAAAGAATGTGATCAGTACACATGACCCGTCACCTTACATTGATATATTACGCATCATCATCATTATTATCCTCATAAATTGCTATTATTTTAAAATGTCACTATTTGCATACAGTTTTAAAAATATATATTGCATAATTTTTTAAAAAAAGGACTTAAAAGTTGAATAAAACGCATATAACGTTTGAAAAAAAAAATGCGTAGAAAATAGTTAACTTTCATATCCCTAACGTCCGCTTACTGCATTTAAATGCACTTTTTGAAAAAATCACGGAACAGACCCCCTGCTTGGGATTAGTGGGAAATTGGCCGTAATCTCACAAGAAATAATGTTAGCTCCTTTTTTTGCGGGGATCATCATGTTTCCCTAGGGAGGTTAAGCGATATATCAAGGGGTTTCTCGATATAAAACGTATAATATAGAAATTATCCCTTAACCCTTCAAAACCCACCACAAACCAGCACGAGCGGACCCCTGCCTTGGGTTGGGAAATTGCTCCTATATACGACACAAAATACCGTTACCTCAATTTTTGCTGGTGAATGTTAGATTTCCCTAGGGCGTTACAGATCTCACGATATACGGTTAATATGGAAATTATCGTCATTCCAAAATGAAAATGCTATAACCCACAATTTCAGACCATCAGATTGACGAATTCGAGTGATACGTTGGACTGTGTTACTACCTCAAATGCCACGCTTATCTGACGAACTAACATATTACCAAGACTAGTCCTTCAAAAATGACTGCACGGAACAGATCCCCGGGTGTGCAGAGCACATAGAGGCACTGATCGAGATGCTCCTAGATGCCAAAAAGATTCAAAAGTAACAAAAGTGCTTGATCTTCAAAACATGTGGTAACGTGCCCAACTAATCAAGTTTCACTGAATGGTACCACGTTTCTAGACCTATAACCGGAATCAAATTCACTCTGATAAGGACTACATTCGAGACAGGACGATTGATACTGCGCCTCGGAGTATTTCCATAACGCACAACTACCCTGCACTTTTATGTAGAAAATATCATATTTACAAAAATAACATTGGTAATGACCAGATGCAAAGCTTCATCACGATACCTCCGCCGAAGAGTAATAAATGAGGATTGTCGACAAATTCTCCTCTTGTTATTTAGATGTCTGTCAGGATCAAACGTTCGATCAGGCCATATGTTGGAACATGATGTAATCCCTGAAAAATATACAATATATAAATAATTACAGATATTTAAATTATAAAGTTATGTTTATTTAAGTACTTTAGTCCACAACTTTTTGATGTAGAACTACAACTGTTTTGATGTGCCAGTAGACTTAAAAGCCTAGATATTCTGTGTACTTAATCACCTTGTTGCTTCGATTACCTTGCTAGTGTTTTCTAGATTATCGCACCGATGCTGACTTTTGTATCTAAAATAGTACAAATTAGTATGCAGTAAATATGTTACAATATATTTATACATGCTTTTTGCTTTAGAAGCCGTACATCATCACTTGATGCACACCCCCTAGTATCAAATTATACGGCACTGACTCCGATTGATTACTAAAGGTGAGGATTGGAAGAGCGGAAAATGAAGTCCATATTTCATGATACCAAGCAGGCAAAATTGAAAGAGGGATGAGTCTGTTACCGTTTGCTATCCAATTCATTAACGTAAGCTGTGAAAGTCCACATATTGTTATATTCGTAACTGGCGTATTCGTATCACTTTTGATGCTTGCAACCATGCTATAGGATCTACACTGTTAGAACAAAATTAATCAAGTTGTTTAAAATTTTAAACAAACACTGTTTACCCTGGTCATCACTCAACCTTGTTTAAAAATTAAGCAACTTGTTTACAATTTAAACAACTTCTTTAAAAATTAAACAACTTGTTTCAAAATTTAAGCATCAGTTAAACAAGTTGTTTAATTTGACTTTTAAACAAGGTTGAGCGATGACCAGGGTAAACAACAGTTGGTCAAAGTTTGCGAGTTGTTTAAAAAATGTTTAAAACTTATACAACCTTGTTTAAGACAACATGTTATAACAACAAACTAAACAATGTTGTTTAAAACTTAAACAACGTTGTTTTAAAACTTAAACAACAACACTTTAAACAACCCTCTTTTTAAACAGCAACATTTTAAACAGTGTTCTAACAGTGTATGGTTTTGTTCCACATTGACTATATGCTTTGTTGATTTCGACTTTTTTTTAGGATACGAATTTCTCTCAAATTGCACTGGATCGATTGTAAACCACCTACCGAGAACGTTTCGAAAGTGTATTGGACAAATAAGTATAAAGAAAACGGCAAACCTTGTTTTGAACTTGCCTGCTATCGTAATCGTCCCTACAGGAAAAACCATACCTTTAAATCATCATCGTATTATATAAAGACGGCATATTCTGTTCATTCACTCAGTATCTAATACATGTATAAGCATTCCAAATATCCAAAACCCAGTGTTCGAAAAAATGGGGCACGATACGATAGGAGTGTGGACTAATGATCTCGCTCGCACTTCTCACCATCAACAAGGAAGACATCGCTATCGTGGAACAGCTTTCATTCAAACAGAAAGGAGGACTTAGGTGTGATCTATTGGATTGCATGGGACTGCGCTATCGACAAAGATCTAGCAGTCTATCACATATTCCAGTCCAATGAATCATTTATCCGATGGTATCAGACGCACCGTAGGAGGTTTCAAAAAGCAGTTCATTCCTTCTTGAGACTTCCTACGTGCGTCTGACACCATCGAGTAACTGATTCATTTTGTGATAGACTGCTAGGGATCTGTACCAAAGAATTTAATTTCGATAATTGAAACAGTCCGTATCTTAGTGGGTTGTTTTCTGAGACAATAATGCAACTATTGTGTCTACTTTGTTTAGGATTTGATTGTCCATAATCCCATCTTTGACAAGATTTTGTTTGGATTTTTGTTCAAAAGTTATGACAAGTTTTGCGAAGCCCCTCTGAATTGGGTTGTCCATTCAATGACCTTAAAGTAAAGGCAGTTAAGTGTCACTTAAAATTTATAACTGGCACTTTCGTTGTTTCAAGAGCATCATGGCCTGGCGGTATTTCTGATATCAAATCCAAATAAACAAGACCCCGAATTGGATTTGGAATCAGGTTTGGACATGATATTGTACTTTATATGGGAAAATCTATGATCACAATAATTCATGCACATTATTTTAAAAGTTCTTAACATTTTACAGATTAAAAGAAAATTTACAGTTCAATCAATTTACACTGCTTTCTTTATAATTTAAATACCATTTATTGAAAGCCCCATCCTACCACACATTTCAAACCTTTCATAATCCGACCAGCTTGGGATTTATAACATTTCTTCAAACTCAATCATTGCATTCTATCTCTGGACAGGAGTGTCGAAATGAGATGAGATATATGAATGAGTAAATGAAGAGCTAATAAGTGTTAACATACATGTGGCAGAAAATGCGTTATATTTTAAATATTTTTTTTTTTAAATCCTGCGTTTTTATTGACACACTGTATGACGTTTCAACAACCGGTATCCATTCTTCACGGTAAAACAATATTAATTCGTAACTGGTTAGAGGATGTTGCAGGTAACGTGGGAAAGTCCATAGAAGCGCCGGTCGGTTTTTCACTTTTAGGCGTAGTGTTCTACCTATTCCCTCCCACGCATGTACCAGACTGCAAGTCTACTTACCACAAATTACATACTATGTTGGTTCCCTTTGGGATGGAATAACCAGCTAATGTGGTATCAACGGTAGAACTGCGAGGAATGAATGCAGCTACAGAAGCAAGTCTCTGTATCTCACAAATTGTAGCGATGGTATATGGCATCCGATCACGGTCTTCCATACATGGTAAGCGAAACGGACCAACCACCTATGATTATCAGTAAATCGATATTCACATAACCCCCTTTTGTTAAATATTGGTGTATGACTTTACGATTATTGGGAAGTATTGGCGGGTACTAAGAAAGTTTTTAAAAAAATGCTGTGACAATTTCTTATTATAACGTTTACCTCATAATACGAGCCTGTTTGGATACAAAGTCCATGTTATTTATTTTTTTAAGATCAGGAAATATGAAATAAATGTGTAAATTTTATGAAGGGAATGGTAGAGTATTTTTTTCTAGCAACTTTTCTTTGCTTTCCTTTCCAGGTCTATCAACTATATCAGAGCATTTATGATAAGGTTGCTAATGTGCAACATATTCAAAAGATTAGGAGTTCACAATATATACATTTTAATTGTAAAATGCACTACTGCTCTTTGGTTTCCGTGGTAACTAATCAAATTTGGTAAATTTGGTAAAATATTATTGATCAGCCCTATTTCAGTATACCTGAAGAAAACTGCAACTGCTCTACATATCCAAATCAAATGACTTTCTAAATAGAATGTTTGAGAGTATCTTAATTTGCTATTTTAATTGGTTGCCATGGTAATCAATCAAATTTAGCTGATTACAAAGTGCTTTCATCCAGTCATTATATAGCTTTGATCAATCTTAACTGTTTGAATACTGTGGTACCGTAAAGTTAATCACCATCGTCATTACTTCTTTCAGTAAATAAAACGCTCTACATTTGAAAGAAACATTGGATCAAAACATACCTTCATAGATTCCTCGTGTACTTTCTCTTGAATGTTTGGATTGAGAACCATATACAGCAACCCAAACCTTAGTGTTTGTAAAACGGTATCAGTAGATGCTTCGAACAGGTCCCTCAATATATAGTGTAAATCTTCTAAAGTGAATAACTCCGGGTCCTCTGTCATTTTGCCCAGGTAACAATCTATGAAATCACGGGGACTGTCCCTTGCTTTAAACTGCTTTCGGTGCTCTACTATTTTATCCACTATAAACGTTTTTATTTCGGCATGCATTTCTCTAATCTCTTGAGCTGGTTGTGTCACGAACAGACGTGTGATAGGGAGAAATTTTATCAGTAACATTTTAAAACGTGCTGGCCCAGCCGTTAGCCATTTTTCGTAGATATCAAGAATTTGATGAAGCTCTTTGTCATTATATTTATAGCACTTGCCGAAGATTATATTGCACATGATATTTGAAATACCAACTGATAAAAGCCCACGCAAATTCTGAGGACTGTCTTGTAGACCCTAAAAGAAAGAAATGGAAGTTGAACAAAATGAATTACTGATTTGATTACCACGTGGCTGTCATAGGTGTGTGGCCCACTGGCAAGGTTATTCGCCTTTTGTGCAGGAGGTCCTTGGTTCGAGTCCCAGTAGGGTCATTTGCTGGGATTTAATTCGGGTACTAAATTCAGGATTTGATTTGTATAAGAACTATTGATTAAAACTAGAATTCTGCTCTCCCCATGGTTCATTTGGACTCGGGCAAACGGTGCATGATAATACCCAGTCCTTTGGAGGGGCCGGGGAAGTCAAGCCGTCAGTTCCATGAACAAGGAGAATCATGCCTGTACACGTAATCGCAGCCAGTTTCGATAAGAGTAGGGCGGAAACACCTGGCTGTTTCAAGTCATCCTGGAATCCTGGGCCTCATTGGAAAACAATGTCTGAACACTGAATGATCTACTCAGGCTAAATAAGATAAAATAAAAAGATCTATGAAGAAAAAACCCGTAATTTTACACACATTTCTCTCTTCAAATCATTACACAAGGCCAAAAAGGGTTTGTCTCAGCTTCCCGCAATTATTACTTTTTTATACATTTTAAAGTGTGTCTCAAAATTTAATTTGGGAACTAGCGATACCTAAACAAATCTGTCACCCTAATCAGTGTTTCAAAGAGGAGTTCGTACTCCTTGTACTGTGTGCTGTACGTTTGTAGAAAGACTGTCATAAGACTAGCACTGCGACAAGTTCTTGAAGTTGACGTTTTGTGGAATTTGAGTGACATTATACTCTGGGCCATAATTTCTTGGACATAACAAACGCGCGCGTTGCTCGTTGCGCGTACTGCGTCTACGTTCAACCCGATGGCGCGCCGTTTTGGCGGGAATGCGGGCGTACATTCTAAACTGTCCAAGAAATTATGAGCCAGAGTATAGCGATACAAATATTATGTAGATTGATCGATGGATCATCTAGCGTCAAGATCTTTTTTCCTTCCTGCCATCGAGCCATATTATTTTCATTGCCGACCAATGCGAGTAATATGCAGGATGACACTGGTTGGAATACCAATGAAATTCACAGTTCAGTCCATGCAGGTGAACTTTACGAATTTGTAATACTAGGGTGCCAAATTCGTAGGGCATGTAAAGACATCGAACCATAAAAAAGCAGAACTGTATGGTGTATATTTTGCGTTTTTTCCCTTTGTGTGAAGTTTGTTCTATGCCTTGCAAATAGAAGAGTGGTACATTGGAGTGGAACATATTATAAAAAAAAAAAAAAAAAAAAAAAAAAAAAAACGCACCACATAGCTTTTTAGCCAAAAGAAGTTGAGGGATTCACACAGGTAAATAACATGAGAAACAGAGGCAAGTCCAGGCCCCTCTTCAAATGACAGTGTTTTCTAAGTGTACCCTAAAAACTGAGACAAATGGTGAGATCTGGGTTGCCAATCATGCTTGCTATCAATATTAAGTATACAATCTTGTAAGAATATAAAAAAAGTTGGCATTGATACTTTTATTTTGATCTGACATACCATTACAGGGAACACCTGACCGAAAAAGTGACCCGACCTTCAAGGTCCATGGTACATGCTAGTCTTCACGGTCCAGTAGCTCGAAAAAAACGGGATAACTACCCTAATCTCATAACTGATCAGACATGAGATATGATGATCTAGATCTTCAAGCATAATGGTAGTTTTAAGGTCTGAGATGTTCCATTGTGGAGAAAATGACGTTTTTATCTCGCCCATTTTGTTCAGGGACGAATAGGATTTGTCAGTGAAACCTGAGGCCTAAAATATACGCTGGACAAAGGCTTTTAATTGAAATAACAGCTAAAAATCTTTATTAATATGATTTGACGCTGTTTGTAAATTTACGGTTCCTACTAGCAGCTTGCGTGCATCCTGCAAAATACCGGAATTTTATGGATTTTTATATTGATTTTTTTCATTTCTGTTATTAGACCGTTTTGAACTGAAGGGTGTATTTGTATTTTGGTCTATCAGCGAACTTTCAGGTTAAACATATCGAAAAAATGTTCTTTTCACACCAAGGAAATCTAACAATCTGTAATCAGGCATTTTCTAACAGTGCGTGTAAATTTGCAAAGATTTTCATCATGTACTCGAGGTAGCCATGGTTATCTGAACCAAATGGTATTTAGCATACTTTTTCTCCGTACTTTTAGTTCGCCAATTAAAGTTTCAACTTCTCCCATGATTTTTGTTTCAAAGCTTGTTTTGTCAAATCCAAATCCTCGCAATGTTGTGATTACAAATCTCCGCTGCTTCTGCCATCGGTCTGAAAAGTCAGCTGAGAAAAGTCCTGCCAATAAATAATATGTAATGATATGTTTTCGTTACAAATGAATCAGAAAAATGTATTTCAGGTCGTCAGGTGTATTACATAGTTACGGATGTTAAACAAAATACGAATTTTTGTTTTCGAGAAAATCGCATCTGAAAAATCGCGAACTCTAAAGAGTTGGTAAACATCCCCATATACGATTCAAACATCCGATTAACAAACGAAATGAACAATTGACAATTTATTTTAGCTAATATTCATGAATTCTTACTTGATAAAATGGCTGTAATACATTGGAAAAGTTACTCATCTTATCCGTCACACCAACATTTACGCAAATTGGCGATTAGGTTCAAGACATGACGGATGTTGAATTTTCCCTATACTAAAGCGTTATTCGACATCCGTCATTATGGAATACAACAATCGGCGTTTTCCGAACATCCGTCAAACCAACGTACGTCATCGCGAATCTTCTCAATTTTGTTTATTACATAATGACGGATGTTGAGTCGATTGCCGAGATTCACCGCTTTGAACTTTAAGAACTTTAAGATGAGGGTTCAACATCCTTCACTACGTAATGCACCATAATGATCAACATATTCTCAACCTTTATTAAACCATGTGACATTAATAACTACATTTGGATTAATGTCACCAAAACGACCAGATCTACATTCCGATACAGAAATCCTTAAATCCTCGGCAAGTCGAAAGTGCTATTTCTCCAATCTATTAAGCTATTTTGTTCATTGAATATTGTTATTTAAAACAAATAGCAAACTATACTTACCAGGTGGAAATACACTACTGAACTACCCTAGGCTTATAAACTTGCAGAACTACATTTCTTTAGGTGCAGAATCGGAACACCGAGAGCATTTCAAGTATATTTCGAGTACAGTGAAATGCTACTCAAAATGCCACTAGATTTCAATTACTCTACTTGTATACTTACAAATCGTCGCCCACATCACATACTTTCGTATTACATAGTTTTGAGGTTTTGTGAAATTTTGCATTATTACTTTGTTCATTGTCCATGGATGTTCTACAAATCATTACAACAACTTGACGGACATCCTCCATAGAAACGGGAATGTTGAAAATGCACGCTCTACAGCACACAAAATTTGTATAGGGAAAATGCACGTAACTCGACTTTGTGAAGTCATTACTCCCAACAGAAGCCTGTTTTTGATATAGTATCTTTATAGAATGTAAATTACATTTGTTTACCTTTCTATTGATACCAAAATATTATACTTTTGTGAAAAATCCATACAGGTACCTGCAGCTTCCAAAACTTTTACTTTTGAACGTAATTTCCTACAGGGCCTACAGGTGGTGCCTATTTACTAGGCCCTGGTATCTTCATTCACTAAAGTATCTGCTCAGGTAGTTGCATTCGACCCTTCTGAACATTCGAGCCAAATTTCAAAACAATCTGAACACTTTCACCATAGGTACCTATGCAATATTCATAAAATATGCTAATAACCCAGCCGGTCCAGCGTAATCACGACGTATGCATACAGACTGCAGGGTTGCCAAAAATTATCAGCCCAAAGGGCAGACGCGCGAAAAAAAAAAAAGTTGCCGAAAAAATAAAAAACGCTCAAAATTGAAGTTAGGGAGCGTTTAAACCATACATTTTGCGTTAATTTTGGACTCTATCAATTTCACTTGAACAAAATTCAAGATCAAATTAATTTCTCAAAATTGAGCACAGTGGGGGTTCGACCTTTCGCCGAGGAGATATTAGGAAGCATTCTTAACCACTAAGACCAGCGAGGGATTTGTTGGCGATGTTGGGATTTTAATTCAATATAAACCTTCACAGAATAAAGGCAGACTTATGCGTATAACAATACATACACGTAACAATAGAAACGATCAACATCATGCAAGATGATACTGTGATACATGAAAGTTAACTAAAGAAAGAAATTTCGCTTCCAGTAGGTGCTCACTCTCTTTTCTTTTTATTGAATCGCAACTGATTGACAGCAGCCATTTATCACCCCTCATACACGGCTGCACAGTAACCCTACGGGCGTTGTTCGTAATTGATTTCTATACTTGTTTGTAGCAAGGACATCATTGTGTGTGTAAGAACAACTTAAACACTTTTCAAAGCGTATTTATCTCTACTTTTTACAATGTCGTCTATTGAAAGTGAAAAGTAGCCAAAAATTCGCGAATTCGCTTTGGGCCTTTGCAGTTCCCCGGCAGAGTAGCGAAAGTCGCCCAGTTGGGCTACCAAACCATGGATTTGGCAACATTTGTGATCATTGCACCGGCTTTGGGCGTGCGTATGTTTATGCACTACTTCCTTATCACTGGGCAACGGCTCGCGGTAATTGGCTGAGAGAAATATGCAAATAGACTATGTGTGACAGTCATCCTAATTATAGTTTTTCACTGCTCGCGTGGAAGCTTGTTGTAATGTGCACGAAGTGCAAGATGTGACCTCGCCCAATTAATGAGTTTATAATTATCGATTTTGCCTGCTCAAATTTAACATATTCTGTGTTTCAATACTGTCGTAATTTTTAAAATCGCCATTCATTTGCACGTGATTTATATACGTTCTATTTGCCGGTCGATTTCACATATCAATCTATATCCCCGTATTTCCGGGCGCATTTCTATCGCCAACAACGCGGTTTTCACATAGTGTTCTATCTATAAGCATGGAAACACGATATAAATGCCGTCGTATTATTAGTATCCCTATTTGTTCAGCAAATACGAAGAAAGGACAGATATCAATGATTGGTGCCATACCACACGAGGCCGCAGACCGACTGTGGTTATTGTGAACCAAAAACCATTGATATTTTTCGTATTGCATGAAGAAACAACAGGGCGTAACAAATTTATCATTCAGTAGACATGAATTTCTAACACTATTATTAACTGAGCCTTTGTTTTTAATTTCACTTATTTAAATTCTAGGCCTATAGCCTAAGGAAAATATTTTATAATGCAAGTAGCGAGCAGCGCGTGCACGCTTGCAGTACACTTCATTTGGTGCTTACACAGATACTAGATTACGCTCGGATCGTGTTTCTCCATGTAAACTGACGCGCGCAAGTGTGATACTGATAAAGCGCTGCATATACGGGATATATTACCTGCTCAGGAGAGCCGAGTAATATGAAAATATCTCAAAGGACTAATCACCATGAATTTACAGTATTCACACACTTTCTACTAAACAATGGAGTTGTTTCATTGTAGACAAAATTTGTCTACTTTTTTATCTTCCTGTTTTTTTTAAAGAATTTTGCTCTTGAAAAACGCTAGTTAAGATAATATCTCCCGTGACTCAGCCATCACATTTGCAACAGGCAGTTTTTAAAAGAATAACACGGCCGCACATCTTAGCTGCGTATGTACCAAGTTGGCGAGCAGGAAGGAACTGAACACGAAATATTAGCAAAATAGCTAGCCACAATCACCTGATCAATCCCCAACCAGATACACATGCATATCAATCCGCCACATAGTGTTGTACATTCAATTATAGTTCGTCCCAACTTATTTTGATAAAATTCTGTTTTCTTTTGAGAAATGTGTCAAATTGTCTTATTTGGAAGTTTTAGTGTAGAGTTTAGTGTGAAATTTGTGAAATGTGATTGTAATTTTGTGTCCCAATAATGTGTTTTTGATGAGCAGCTTATTAATTCCTTTCTGTTGCTGAGTGATTTTGTTTTCTTCCTGAGTCTGCCCTCATTGGTATAGTCCTCATTTGGTAGTAGCAATCAGTGCTGCATACGATGGCGGTAACTCAGCCTCTTCGATATAGCAACACACCAAAGCGAATCAAAATAATAAAAGAAATAAATCCCAACCATTAGCGCTTGATGTTGGGCCTATCATGGGTGTTCCCATGACCCACACACGCCCTCATGTCCCGTTATGACAAACAAAGAAAAAATCAGAAATTTTTTTTCGTCTCAGATTTCGCTTTTACGTGTTATAAACCAATGGCGACGTCTAAAATTGGATTTCTTGGCCGCCCTCACCTGATGATTGATAATAAGGAACTGATGTTTATTTCACATCTCGGCAAACTCACTGAACTTGCCGGTTAAACTTGAAATTTTGATCTGTGTTGGCACTGAATAGTCAACTAAAATGACTTGGCAAGTATTACACATCACAGTCAACCTGACACTGTAAGCTTATCAGTCAATTTCCGGCCAGATTAGAATTGTTCCCTACCGTGTAAAGTTTGCAAAATTCCGCAACCTCACAGGCAAAATTTAGTTTTTAACGTTCAGCAAGGAATTTGGGTGATGCTTATATTTCACCGCCCTTGTGATTTTTTTTTTCCATAATCAAGCTTAGTAGGCCTATAATTGTCAGATTCAACGGCGTAAATATTTATAACCACGTTGAACCTGTTAAGCCCCGGGGGATGGGGGGGGGGGGACTGCCATTTCAGAAGTGTAGTAATTGTTAATGTAAGGCAGTGTAATACACCCCTTCCATTTCAGCAACACAGTCACCAAAAGACCCAATTAAAAAAAAAAAAATAAGTGTTATGAAACCAGTGGCGTCGTCGACTTTCTTTGTCGGGGGGGGGGGTTTGATTTTTTGGGAGGGAAAGTGAAACTCTGTGGCAGGGCAAAATCTAAAAAAAATGGACATTTTTAACCATTATGGCTCCAAAATCGCTTAATTTGGCCAAAATTTGATTTAAATCCCCAAATCGCTGATTTTTTTTCCCTTTCGCTCGTGGGGGGGGGGGGGGGTGGCACCCCCGTGCGCCGCCACTGCCTAAACATAGTATGGAAGACACCGGCTAGATTGCATTTTCCAGAAAAGTTCATTTGATCTTTTCCCTCTAACTTTGATGTGATTTCAATAATAACTCATGCTTTTTTAAGCTAGGTAAGCGAAATTCTATTCCGATTCTTTCATTAAAAAAAACCAGTTATTTTGCATGTGCAAAATGTGTGTCTTACAAGTAGATCCCCCTCCAGGTGCTATATGCTGCTTTCATCCTTATGAGGTATAAAATCATTTCAAAATTTTATGTTTTTATTGCTGAATCTTGGTTTTAATTTTATCAGTTAGGCCTATTTTTTTAATGACTGGCGAAGGTTAACTGGCAATGAAGATTTCAATTTCCTCTAACACAATGCAATTACATCAAATAAGCACAGAGTTCTAACAGCCTTGACACATCATCATATCCTTTACAACTTCTCAATTTCATGGCCGTTCAAGTTGACTACAACTCCTATAAAAGCTTCACCCTGGTGTGGGTAATGAATCACTATACCTATAATGTATAATGTCATTTCATGTTATGTCAAGGTATAATAGGGAGCATAACCAGTCCCTGGAATAACAATATAATTAGTAAAATCAACACCTATATAAAAGCTCAGCCAAACAGGCCCCCCCCCCCCCCAGATAAACAGTCCCATTCTGAAGAGTTTGTATACAGTATTATGACCTGTTTTTTCAAGTTTACATTAACCCATAGTGCCAATGCATTAGCATGTGGATGGATTTTTTTTGCATTGTAAAAATTAAATAACAATAATAAAATTGTCAAATTTTTAACATTCTGTCTCATTTATAGCATTGCCTTCAACCGGCAGCCTTTTCAGGGGAAGGGGAAGGTGGGAAGGTCACACAGTTATATATGCAATAAGTCAGATTAATGTTGGGTGTGTTTTTTTTCTCATAAAATATCATTAAATAGGGGGAGTTAATGTACACATCACAACTTTTTGTTTTAAATCACAAATTCAATTCATCTTTTCAATTTTTTCAAGAAAAAAATAGACAAATTACGTCCTCCTATTGAAAAAAATATAGAGATGATATTTGCAATATTCGATTTTTTTCTTTTTTACATAACAAACTTATAACTAGCTCAATCAAGCGGATACAAATTACGTTTTAAATTTCAAGTTTGGTCCCTATATTTTAATCTCCATACTGTTTTCTTCACGGTAGTAAATTAAAATTGTTTCTTATGGTATAAGCGGAAATGGTCCGATAGATTTCCAATCGCGATTTTCCTCCGAAAACGTGTTCTTATAAAATCGACAGTATGACGTGGGCGACGAAGTCTATATAAAAGCTATATTTTGGGGGGATCACTTGGTACTGGAAATGTACTACAAAGGTATCGAAATGTAAAAATGTACTTCCAAATGTCCCGGGGATGTTCCATAGAAAAAAGTACATTTTGTACTCAAAATTAACACAAATTTAGCAAATGTTCATAAGTCCCTTGGAACACTTGTTAATATTGGCAGCTATGCAAGAGATTAAAAGGCTTGAAACGCATTGTATTTATAACTTTTCTTTTCCTCTCCCATCGCCCGTCCCTCCCAGTCCGTTTTTGACAATAATCTGACGCGAGATCCCTATGAAGCGAGATTGACCAATTGTGTCGTGCTCATCAACATTGACTGAGGGGAGGCGGAACCTAATCTGCACACAGTGTTCCGATAATTATGAACAAGATTGTAGTTTCCTATTCCGAATGGGCATCTTTGAATAGGCGTCTACATGGGTAAAATTCGACACTCGTGACACTCGTGACACAGCCATTCTTATCTTGTGGCACTCGCGACACAGCTGTTCTTATCTTGTGACATTCTGACACTTGGCTTCTTATCCAGTGACAGCCATTCATAAATCTTGCCACACTGCGACAGCCAATTTTTTTTTATTTTTTCAACCCGTGTAGACCCCCTTTGAATGTCTATAGAAAAGAATATTTCGAAGCACTGTACTTGAAAAGTACTCAAAGTAATAGTTACATAGTTTCTAAGCAGACTGTAAAAGAAATATACTCTAAAAGTATATCCCATTTTGAATTTGCTCCACAGAAATGTCGAGTAAAGGAAGTACATTTCAAGCACACTGTAATTGAAATGTAATGGAAAATATTTATCTAAGGAGTGTCGAGAGCAAATTACACTCCCTCCAAGTGTACTCTCGAAAAGTACTATCACGTGTTTAATTTGCTCCCTAGGAATATCTACTTGAAAACAAAAGCACATTATACTCGGAATGTATTAGTTTCCTGTTTGAAATGTGCATCTAAGGAGTGTCAATGAATACCAAATGTACATTTCAAGTACACCAGGGCTCTGACAGTACCGTTGCTATTCCGATTTATGTTTCTTTTCCCATTCAATAGACACGGAATATTGGAGCCGCATGACACAGCGCATCAATCGGCAAATACGGATCACTCTGTAGCAAGAAAAAGAGGTGCTGGCAAATTACCAGCACCTCCTTCTCGCCAGCACGCCTTCGGGGGAACGTGATCACGCATAATCGAATGTCGTGAGTATCAAATCCAATCAGATCAAAAGTGTTTTCATTACCTAACATCAAAGCATGCAATAAGAAAATAAGCTATGCCTCTACGATGAAATTAAGTGCTAAGAAACAGACGCCCCTATTTAAAATGGCTTCGCCCATCATGAACGCGCGGATGGGAAAGGAGTCCCTTCCATTTATTGATCTTCCTTGGCACACTCTATCTGAAATGTACTCGAAAAGTGCTCTCCCTTTTCGAATTTTTTCTGCACTACGGTCAACAGAAGGATATGAATTCCATAACCTTGACACAAATGCTATTCACTGTGCTCGAAATGTAATGGAATGTACTACTTTCCTGTTCCAAATGTGTATCTAAGAAGTGTCAATGAATACCAAATGTACATTTCAAGCACACTCTATTTGAAATGTACTCGAAACTGCACTCCCGTTTCGAATTTGCTCTGCGGTACTGTCTGTAGAAAACAAATATGTTTCGAACATATTTTGCTTGAAATGTGCTTCAGTTTTTTTTTTTCTCTCTAGATAAAGGGTGCATTTTGAAAATGTACTTGAAATATACTAAATATGTACTCCAAATGTACTACAAATGTATTCCAAATATAGTCCTCGTGGATGTGCATAGAAAAAGTACATTTGAGAACAATGTACTCGATAGGTACTAGTTTCCTATTTCACATGTGCATGTTTGGATGTCTATAGGAAAAGTATATTTCGAGCACACTGTATTTGCAAAAGTACACGAAATGTAATAATTTTCTGTTCCAAATGTGCATTAAAGCGGCACTGGCCAATTTTCAGAAAAAATGAAATTTCTTCGATTTGCTCGCAAATGATAGTCTAGGCCATTGGAAGAATAGGGTTATATTATACACACAAAATAACATACCCCCAAAACAGAGAGGGACATTAGTAAGAGGCTAAAGACATCCAGGTAATTTGTATGCTAACTTTTAAGGTTATACACCACTAACCTGGCTGCCGTAAGGATCAAAAATCTTGGGTGGGCTACTTTCTTGCATGGCATCTGTAAAAAGTGCTTTAAAATGTCTGAAAATGCACTAGTTATATTAAGAAAGTGATGAAATTTCATGATTGACATGGTAGACTGGTATGTTTTCTCAAACTAAGCGGGATTTGGACAGTGAATTTGAGGAAATTTACTCCGCGGTCATCAATTTCACATCGATTTGCAAATTACTAGCTTTGGCGACTACAGAGAATCTTGGGTTGCCGGTCTGACATCGCGCAAGTTTGGTGATTTGTAACTAAAAATTGTTCTGGTCATCTTATGTTCAAAATTTGGTTATTTGGTGATTTGAGGTTGTACTTTGGGGTTGTATTTCCTCTGTGAGAGTTTTAAAAATGAAAGAAACATGCTCAAAGTTGCCACTTTTCCCATAGACTACTGTGTATAAGTGAGTTAGTGGTGTGTAACCTTATTAAGCTTGCCGTAACTTTAATCAACAATTGTGTCCATGACATGAATATCATAGACCCGAACTCATTGATAATAAAACCACAAAGGTCACAGACCGGTCAAACAAGGTGCATGCCGTGAGATTCAACTCTGGTGTGTATTTTCTTTTGTTCAAAAACACTGCCTCTTCCACGTCGTTCTGCTTGAATTAATGACAATAATTATAAATCCTTCTGTTTACCCATAAGCGCGCGCGAGCTGAATTGGGCAAAATAATTTCAGGTGAGGGATAATAAAAGATTTATAACCATGCAAACATATCAATTTTAAAAAATCTAGAGGGCGCACTATTTTTCAAATGGTTCAGTGTCTCTTTAAGGATTTCCAAAAAAGGACATTTCAAGCACACTGTATACCAGAAATGTCCTGGTAACGCACTACTTTCCTGTTCTAAATGTGGATCTAAGGAGTGTCAAGAGATAAGTACATTTGGCGCTCACTGTTCTTGAAATGTACTCGAAAAGTGCTCTCCCGTTTAGAATTTGCTCTGCGGTACTGTCTATTTATTTCGAGCATATTGTTCTCGATATGTACTTCAGCATGATGTTTTTCTGGGGTCTGCGACAATTCAAATTAATAATGCTTTACACCAGGTTATTCAAATGTTCTTCACAAATCTATCCTCCTTATTCGATGAATTTCTTTCTTTTTTAGTTGTAACAAAAGAAAGCAGTTTAGGTTTCATTTAATAAAGGTTTCATATTATGCTGATTTTTTTTTTGTAATGCATATTTTTGTTACATTAGTATTATGGATGTTACTTCGTGATGCATAATGGGACAATACGATTTGTTTTTGGTGTTCTGAATTCACATATTTTCATTTTTACATTATGCTAATTTTATTTTAATCACGAACTGTTTGTTATGGCTTTTTTATATGATACATACCTAACAATTTGGGGTTGGTAAGTTCGTCGTGATAAGACGGTCTCTCTCTGTCGGCAAAATCACACCCTGACATTGCTTTGTTTATTGCGTCGAACCCATTGACCAGCACACAATGCTTTTCTGCAATATAGTCAAAAGAGTATACTCTGAGATTAAATCTTCTAAGTGGAGTTTATTTGCTTGAAGTATTTGCAGTGTGATGAGATTCAATTATGAATGTCTGGGACGTGTGAGGCTTGACATTATTCTTTGTTTTTGAAAATCGATTTCTTATACAGTGATTGTGAACTTTCACGAAACGGACATGGTTAAAATTGATTTCAATGATCTTTTCAAACACTGATTTTATAGCTATAACAGCATATTGTTTAAAGAGTGCTCCAAATTGTCAAAATTTGTTCGCAGTTGTATCTGTAAACGGTAATGCTCAAAACTGCGTATTTGATATAAAAGAAATGATTTCTTAATTGGAATCGGGGACCCCAATTGTAATTTAACGGGGGCTCTAGAAACGCCAAATTTATGTCCATAGTGCCACCTCACTAAAATGACCTCTAACTTGCGTGAACAGACGGAATGGGCGTATATGCACGTTTATATAACACATAAAAATATTTCTGTCATTTGATTGGTGGATACTATATCATGTGACATAAAATATTTGAGACTAGTTCCCCAAAATTTCACAGGAGGGAAAAAATTCCCATAGAAAGCTACTATTTCCCCCATCACGGGGAAATAGTTCATTTTTATGGGAACCTTTTCCCTGCATTGGTATCTTGACTAGGCTTGAGTTGCGGTGGCAGCTGATCTCGACGAGACTTCGCAAGTTTTTCAAATGACAGAAATATTTTTATAATTATGTTATATAAAACAAATATTGACTGCTCTATATTCGTGAAATGGTGCAAAATTCCTCCCCTCGGTGACTGGAGACCGTGGGCTGACTATTTTCCCTCGACCTTCGGTCTCGGGAAATAGTAGGCTCACGGTCTCCAGTCACCTCGGGTAGTTATTTTGCACCATTCCCTCATGAGCAGTCAATATTTGTATAACATGGCTCTATTTCCCCGAGTGAGTCAAGATTCAAGAGTCGTTAATTTCCATAATATATACAAAAGAATAAAAACAACAACAAAGTTATCATAAAATGCAACAAACATACTGAATTAGGTCAATGAGGAATGTCCCTTATGAAGAAACATAATTAACATGATTAAGACAAAAAATTGAATTCTTGTGGGCTCCTCACCATAGTAACTCGGAAGAAATAGTAACGGAGGGTGCGACGAAGCGAGTTATGGTGAGGAACACTCAAGAAACATGTTATAAACTTACATGATACACAAAACTCTACATTGCCCTTGAAATTAATTCATAAACTGAAATTTAAATTTTTCTATTGATTCTTAAAGTGCTTTATCGAATTAGATTGTTTGATGTTATGAGTGCATTCTAAAATAAGGTCCCGGATGTTCTAATCGAGTGATCTGTATCTGGTATTTTTTAATTACCACAGTATCTTATTTGGCATTCATGTATTTCGGACCTTGCAATGAAGAAGTTGTTGAATCTTGTGGCAAGTAAACCCTTTGAATATTCAATATGGGACCCACTGGAAATAAACTGACATGTTATCCTGGCGTATCGGCTCAATTGTTTGTGTTTTAGGTGATACAGTATACAGTCTCATTTGTATTTGCAATTTTACTATTGTTTGTCGATTTTGACAAATAAATAAATAAATAAATAAATAAATAAATAAATAAATAAATAAATGGGCCTTATATTTCACTGGGGTAACGAGAAAAATATTAACTTTCTTCAGATACCACAATCTTAATTTTAAAGTAGAGGGACGAGGTTGTCGCTCGGGTCACCAACTTTACGCAAAGGTGTACAATTTTGTATTGTCGTGGTCTTGTGTCTGTGCACAGCTAGGTAATAGAGTGCTAAGTAAAGAGCATAAGTAAGCAACAAATCCAGCAGTTTTTACAATTACCTGTCATAAGACTGAAAACATTTCCATAGCGCTTAGCAAGATTGGCAACAATCCAGCGGAAATCTTTGTTAATTCCAGTGGCAAGAAATGTACCAATGACGGGCAAACCTGTTGGTCCTGGTGGAAAGTTGTTAACGGGCCATCTTCGTTTGTAATATTGCAGGAAAATAAGTAGAACCAGAACAAACACAACCACACCAAGTAGCAGATATACCATAGCCATATTCTAACTCTTGCTATCGTAGGTTGATATTGTAGGACTGAAATTAATCAAATACACTATATTTTCATTATGATGTGCAACATA
>JAMKCH010016393.1:0-30470 GCA_023653785.1 Ophioderma brevispina
ATGGGAATTTCCTTCCTCCCATTATGGTTGGTCTCTTTGGCCAAGCAGATCCAGTAGACTGGTTGCCCTTTGTATTCTCTCATTGTCGCAGTTGGTATTACAAACACTTGGTATATCGTCGCATTCCTTGTCCCCAAACAGGGCGTAGGGATTCCTTCTGCTTCTGGAATGGAATGTTTAGCTGCTTGTGGAGCATGGAGCAGAAGTCAGAATATGCATCGTTGAGTTAGATGAAGCCGGGGTCTGGAAGCGAGATGACAGCTCGCTGGTGAGTTGTTTAAACTTGGGCCAGTTGGCCTTTCCTTGAATTCATCTCTTTCTGTAGAGGTGGAGATCGTGGACCTTGATGTCAATGGTGACCAGGATAGGGGCAATGACCTGATCTAGGAAATCTAGGGAGGACCGTTCTGGAGCAGCGGGATCGGATGTCGTGGTGCTGTTGACAGGTCGGGACAGGCCCATGTCCCACGACTGCCTGAATAGAAAGTAGGTGGATCCTTCTATCAAACAGCAGTTGGAGATCGGTCTTGGCTTTTCAATTACATTCAAGAGCCGCTTGCCATTTTGTCAATGTTGGAGTATCCCCATGCTGTATTTCTACAGTTGAAAATCTCGCAGACGAAGGAGCTCCGCTGAAATACTGGAAGGGAGTTGAAGTCTGCCTCAGCTGGTGTGGCGTATAGAAGTTGGTGAAGTGGGTTCCCAGTGCTTCAAATGTTAGCCACTGGATCGGCGGAATTCATGAAGATTGCCGGGTTTGATCTCACGTGTATGCCTTGAGTACATAGGAAGCGAGAATCCCATGCTTGTTTTGCGGAATGAAGCAAATAAGGTTCAAAAACCTTCGATTTGCAGCTTCTATTCAGATTCGCAGTGAGTTACTTGGAGGAGGATGATATTCACTCCGTTATCCCTGGAGAGCTGTAAGATGAGTAACGCTAGACATGGGTGAGGGACTCAACGTCAGCCTGCAGGATACAGGGACTTTGGTGCGTGCCATAAGGAAAGTTCCTCTGTGAGTAGCTCAAGCCGCCTGAATTGAGGGGTGGGTTTCAAGAGGTTCTTGCGGTGTTTTAAAAACACGAGGTTTGGACATTAGTTAGCCACAACAGGTGAGTGTTTGACATTAACGGGCCGCGCGATGAAGGCTTCAACACGACCCCCAAATCGGTATGATATGCAAGTTGAACAGCATCGGGAGCCAGTACAGATCCTTGTGGTACTCCGTTCCTCAGAGACAGCAGACCGACTGCTCTGCCCATCACGGGTCCTGAGAATAAAGCTACGGTTTGCAAGCATGTTACATTAATTTTATGAATTGCGACAAGGTGACGATCCGGGATGGTCATGAGAAGATTGAGTGTCAGGCCCTGGTGCCACAGTGTCGTATGATGCAGTAAGGTCCACCAAGATGACCCCTGCCTTATAGCGGTTTTCAAAGCTTTCATCAATATTCATTTGTGAGTTTTAACAATCTGGTGACAGTGCTCTGGCAACGGCGAAATCCTGCTTGTTCGTCAGGCAGATGGAGTTCGACGACGGGATCCAGCCGGGACAGGATCATACTATCATAGGAGTTTGAAGGGAACACAGTAGTGATATTGGGCGGTGGTAAGTTTAGTTCTTAGGGTGTCGACAGGCTTGTTTGGTTTGGGGAGTGCGATGATGGAGCCCTTCTCAGGTCTTGGGTAGGATATGGTTGGGAAGGCAACATTGTGTAGAAAGCGCGGAGCCATTCATCAAGACATCGTGGGACCGCATTGCATCAGGACTCCGCTGGTATATTATCAGGCACTGGGCTTTTCACTCTTTAGTTGGCTGATTAGCAGAGGTAAAATCATTAGTGAGAAGAAGAATGTGGATAGTGATTCGTCCACGCCCAGGGGCTCGACGAAGTTGGTAGTGATCTCTTTGACAGGGCGAGTGTGATCAATGTCTTTGAAACGGCCATTTGCGAGGAATTGCTCGGCTATTGAGTTGGCAGTCACTTTAAATTTCGATGGTTTGGAAATTCTGCCGGTTGAGGCAGTTTTTACAGTTCTTCAGGCCTTCCTGCGGAGTGAGTGAAAGTGAAGTCGATTCTTGGACGTCTCACTCCCAGTGCTCACGGCTCTCGTTTCCTGTCCAAGTAGTTTTCAGATCGGAAGCCTTGGATGACGCTTCTTCCCCGGGTTTTCAGACTTCGACATTCATTGTAGAGAGTATCACATTCCTCATCCCCGGATGGTATATAACTGATGCGACGACAGCAAATGTGGATGGTCAGTCTTTGCTCTATTTATAAAGAGTTTACACAGTGCTGTGTAAGAATTGTCCAGGTTGGAGGAGGTCGGAAGTCCCACCTTTTCACTGGCTTTGGTGGGTACAGGCTAGCAAGGCTCTCTTGAGCGATCAGTGATGATCTGTGTTGGGACTTCGGAAAACGCGTCGAGGAAACAGTTAGGTGAACAGAGATGGTGTCCATGTTTGCAAAAGAAAGGTCAAGATTGTAGTTGTATTCACTTCCAGAGTAGAACAATGTTGGTTTGGCTTTTTTGTTTTGGGGTCGTGCAAAATGTACGCAAGATGGAGGCCCGTCCCTCTAGGGTAGCTTCCGTCACGGTTGGTATCCTGTACCACGGGTAATGCTATGACTGTTAAAGTCACCAGCGCGTAAATGCAAGGGGCACATAAGTGGATAGAGAGTATGCTTGCCAACCGATGGTAGGGTGGCTTGTAGGACATTGGCGACATGAAACACTGAGTGTGGGTCGTTGCCCATTCCAGGTTGGAGGTCTGCAGGTGACGGTGCATTCGTTTTTTGGCCCATTTGGGCTGAGATATAGCCAATAGGTTGGCATTCCCATGGGTAGCGCTCTTGGTGTGTGTGTGCAGCTAGAGTGTAGCCTCAAATGTTCAGAATGGACTGTCGTTAGCGTGTGTCTCTTGGAGTAGTAATAGCAAGGGACTGAGCGTTTGTGTAAGGTGTTAGATGTTGTTGATCTTTGCCCTAGTGAGGGACCTTCCCGTTCAGTTGGAGCAATGAGATGCCATAATGACTTGACATCTGGTGACGCATGCCCTCATGAGGGCACGTGTTCCAGACTGGCATCAGATTGTGTCCTCTGACGGGGCATGCATGATAAAAATACAGTGAGATAAAAAAAAAAGACAAAAGACAGTGAATTATAAAAGACAACATATGTTAGCGGAGCCTCAGTTGATTATCATTCGCCTGAAAAGATCAGTTTCCGGGGTTCACCACGAGGGGGTTGATAATCTTGATAGTCTGTAATTAATAATGACTGCAAAAAAAATACCGCCGTCGGAAGGGGTTCGGGTGAGGCTGCACCATGCTTATTTAAAGAAACATTAATTAATGTGGGTGTGGGTATAAGGGGGAGGGTATATATTTATGAAGGGGATTGTTGCAGCCCGCCATTGATTAATGGGTAACGCCAAACGCGGCTTTGTGTTATGAGCAATTGCTTGTTTCCCATGGCAGTTGCTTGTTTCCCATGGCACGTTTACGGACAGAAAATACAAAATTGCAAATTTCTTAACCGTAAGACCGAATTTGCACGTAAGATTAGGTACACATGGATTACTAAGGCTAACGGTTCAGATGATATAAAAATTTCGACTTTTTTTAAAGTAAGTCGGGGGGACGAGGTTGTGGATCACGAAATGCCCCTTTAATGCTGTTGAAACATTAGTAAAATTAACATATTTGCGTAATTTTCTGGCGAAAAGACTAAAACCTAAAACAATGAAAATACATTGGACACACACACACATATTTAATTTTAAGAACCATCACCAAAAGAACCATATTTAATGCTGTCAAAACATTGGTAAAATTAACATATTTGCGTAATTTTCAGGTAAAACAAGACATGGGCAGAAATGAGCATGTTCTGAAAAGACATTGGAGACAAAAAAAATCAGAACCACCCCAAGAGAATCTAATATCTAATGTTGTTAATATAGGCCTATATAGGCCAAGTATCTAATGTGAAGCATCCTATGTCTGAACAGATACCTGCTGCCAACCGTCTCAAATCCAGAGAGAGTTTCTTAAGCAAAGTGCAACCTCTTGAATCAGTCTCTAAGGAGCTTAAGAGAGTCGCCTTGTGGAAAGAAAGACTTCCCACCAACCAAGTAGCATCAATTGGTATTGAACCTGGTGAGCATCTCCCACCTGGAGCTGACTCCTCATGGGCTGAATGGCGATGCCTCAACAGATTGAGAACCAGAATTAGTCGATCTAAGGTTTCCTTGCAGAAGTGAGGCTACCTGGAAGCAGATCAGGACACTACCTGTTGTTGTGGAACAGCACCACAGACAACGGAACATCTCTTGGTCTGACCACTGCTGGAGCAACAATGCACAGACAAAGACCTTGCGGAATTCAGTGAAGCAGTCAGACGCGCGTTGTACCCATCTCTGGCTGGATCATTATTGAGAACCACTGTGTTAGGACACGATAAGAAGAAGGCCTATACACAAAACTAAACTGAAGGAACAATAACGAATATCAATGAAAAACAATAAATTAATTTTGTTTTTTAATACGCCATTTAAGGGCGCACTATATTTCAATGTGCCAGTGTTTCTCATTAAGTCTTGAGCTTTTTTCGATTTGATTCCAAAGCTAGCGATGGCTAACGGTGTATATCTAGCTCTTTGTGTACAAGAATTTTGGTGGTGAAGGCAGTGGTATGTTCAAGGGATGAATTGTTTTTCATCTGTTCAAGAGGAGGAGGTTAGAAAAATCGTCTCTAAGCTTCCTAACAAAACTCCTCTTGGTCCCATCCCAACATGGTCATTGCAACATTTTACGAAAACTCTGGTGCAGGTGTGGCAGGAGATGACGCCGGCACATTTCCTTTGATTCTTCGCCAAGCTGTTGTTTCTCCATTGATTTTAAGCCTACTTTAAACGCCGATTTTTTTTAAATACCGTCCTGTGACTAATCTTCCCACGTTAGGTAAAATCGAAATTTCCCGCTTTAATAGTCATCTTCAAAATTTCAGTCTGTTTATAAGGCTTCTCAGCACTGAAAAAGCTCTTCTTAAAGTGAAAAAAGATATATTAAAATAACTTGACCACGGTATAGCAGTTATACTCGTTCTTTTGGACCTTTCCTCTGCATTTGACACGATAGATCACACAATTATCATTGAAAAAATGCAGAGGGAATTTGGTATCACTAGTTCTGCAAAATATTGAAGTTGGTTGCTGGGCTAGCTACTTAAGTGATCGTAAAAATAGTGTTGTATTCTTGGTGGATGTTCTAATGAACATTCTGCGTTATGGTATTCCACCGGGATCAGTTGCAGGTCCACCGATTTTTACTGCTTATTCACAACATGTAACTGATATCATCAAACGTTTTCAGGTTGCATCATGTATATGGAAGATTGATACGCAACTTTATATTGGGTTTGACCTACATCCGCGGAGGCTATAGCTACTGCTGAAGCTTAAAGATTTCCAACTGCCATTGCAAAACTAGACCATGAATATACTAGAAGTTAAAGCTTGAAAACTGACTCTAAGTACCACGTATTCCTGGTATTCGTCTCCAGTGCATGTAACCATGCTATCGGCCTCAGGTTTAAAATTGGTGGATCATGTGATAAACCATCGGTCTCTAGCAAAAAAAAAATGGGTATTAGATATTTGAGTCAATTAACTCTGTTGAAAGACCATGTTAGCTCATTGTAAAATTCCATCTGCGTAATCTTATTAGAATCCGTCGTTATATTGACAGTTACATTTGTGCCACTTGCAGTGAGATCATTTTACCCTTTCTCGGCTGGACTATTGTAATTCTTATGCTGGGGAATAGTGTGTGTGTTTGGCGCTCTATTCTCTCTTGGTGCGAAAGTCCTTCAGAAACTACAAAATCGCGTGGCACGTTAAATATACCAGGTCGGCAGGCGTAATAGTGCATCCCCACTTATTCGCGAATTGCATTGATTACCTGTTCAGCAGAGAAAGTTTTAAGATCTTGGGCCATGTGGAGCCTACAACTATTACATGCTTGCATCATGTAGAGTTATGGGCATCCTGGACTTAGATCCACCCGGGACAACACTCGTCTTACCATTCCCACACTGTTAAAAATAAACCTGTAAAAAAAACAGGGATTTGACTGGCAGCTGGGACTCACAACGTGCCGAACGTAAAATAACTGGAGCCGTAAAAATACGAAACCGTTGCAGGGAACGTAAAATAACGGCGTAAAATCTCAGCTTCAACGTTATTGTTGGTTTTGACTTGTTTAAAAAATATTAACAATTAAAACGTTATTACAATCCTCTGACCAAATTTGCACGTTGTAGCTATAGCATCATACAAAACGTTGTATTTACGTTACCACATGGTTGTAAAAAGGTTATATTTCAGGCAAACAATTTTGAGAAAAAAGGCAATAAACAAAGGGAATACGTGAAAAAATACAGATTTCAAACAGTTTATACACTTTGTTTTATATGGTAAAGTACACATTCTAATGTCACCAATTACTTAATCATCATATGAATAAACTTAATACATGTACCTTACATAGATTCGAACCTGGGGTCCGTTCCCGAAACTATGAACGTAAACTTCGTCTTACGCATGGCTTAAGATTTTGGTTACGACCATGATATGGTAGTAGCGTTCCTGAACAGTGTACTTTTAATGTCGTAAGTACATTTCTACCAGTAAACCTACGACAATCTTACGTTAACATAAACTAAGCCGATTTAAAGGTCATTCCATTCATTGATTGGGATTAAAATTGGGCTCTGTCTGGGTGCAAAGGTCTGAGACACGTTTGCGAATGTTACCATGTGCCTATTATCATCAGGTATGAATGATTTTTATTGTGTGGTATCTATAGAACAAGTATTAAAACACTCGGACAGGGTTCGCTTGATTGTCGATCAACTTCGTTCCTTTTTTTTTTTGTTCGCGTGTGTGTTTGTTAAACTCTTCAATATATTTTATTTGCTTCATGCAGCTCCTGTGTTTCACTTTTTCATCACGGTTATTAATTAATTAGTTTAGTAAATGTTTAATAGTAACTATTTCAGTGAGAGCTGTTTATTTTCATTTCTGTGACCAATTTAGATGTAATCCATACTCTATTTTGTTATTTTCTTTTTTTTAAATCGGAATTCGGGAGGGTCCTTTTATTATAAAATAAAATTTAAAACTCAATATCGTGTTAACATGTACATGCAGCTACCAGAATTTTTTTAATTTTTTTAATTTAATTACTGCAAGATGCAATAAATACTAACATGCTTGGCACATGCTCGGTATTGTAAAGTTTTTCTCAATAAATATAACATAGGCCTATATAAAAAGATGTGCCATGCAGGTCAAATCTCGGCATTAAAGATATATGGTTCTTGAAATATGGATCAAGTATATAATTTTTTTTTATTCGTCACCTGATATTTTTGTATCCAAATTTGCAGATTTAAGATTTTGTTTTGAGCAATGAAAAATATTACTTGTTAGAGGGTCAAGTTGGTCATGATAACCTACATAAAATTATTTTATTGTTTACTTTTAGCAAAACAGGTTATAGGGTTTATACTTTGTCTGGCTGTAAACCTTGATGCTACAAGCTGCTACCCAACCCTTACTCTAACAGCTTTATCATCACTACATGTCGATGATGATCCCACTCTTCATAACACTTAAACGCTGGTGGACCTCTCGCGTGTACATATTTGTATATCTTCAAAGACACAATAGGGTATAGGCCTATTGTTTCGTCTTCATTAAATAACATGAGTAATATGTTGGTGTAATATCCTGCATGCCGACCTTTAATTGTAGACTGTAATTTAAGCATTTGAACCTGTTTAGCAACACACCTTCAATAAATATGTTTTTTTTCTCAATACCCTTAAATCTGGCCATGCCTTTAAGCTTATATAATCACGTGTCATGTGGCGTGTTCTCCTAGCCCTGACAGTAACAGAACCAACACTCTGAATTCCTCACATAAATGGAATAACCCTAAAAACATTTTATATGTTTTCACAATTTAGCCATCTCTACTCATTAGTCCCTACATACATCAACTTGGGGGAAGGGGATCACCCAACTTTGGAAGTACGGTGATGTTTCTTAAACTCGGAGGTCTTTTGGAGACATGACCCTAAATGTGAGTTGAATCGCATCAAGAGGCTTTGTGGAAAAGATATCGATAAGAGATTATAGCCTACCTAATATTTAAATTAGTTTTTGGGGGGGGAAATCGGTCATTGGGTGACACTGAGCGAACGAAAAAAAACCCAAAAACCCTACCTATCCTACCCCCCACACAACCCCACCACATACCCCCCCACCCCCACCCACACACACACACACACCCACAAACACGCCAAAACCAGCACAAGAGTGACTCCCGGGTCTCAACATGTTTCAAAATGGTTGAATAATCCCGTCAATCACTCTCCCAGCCTCTCTTCCCCTTTTCAAATAAATTCACGACTACAGCTCCTCCATAATGTCTGATATCACTTGTATCGTTATATGGGCGTCTACGTCAACTCTGAGTAGACGTAGACATTCGCGTAACTTTACGATGATCCTGCGACTAAGTTCAGTTTCAGGAACGCGTGAACTGTCGTGGAAAAAGCGTACGTGCTAGTTTACGACCCGACGTACGTATTTTCGTAAGTTTGAGTCACTCTTAAGTGCATACTACGTTTCGGGACTATTAATTCGGTAATGGAACTTTAACGCAAGGTTGCGATGAAGAGGCTACGACTGTCGTCACCACTTTCGGAACGGACCACTGGGCCCTTAAATTACGTCCTAACCTTATCCACTACACTACATGACCTTTCTGAATCGCAGATGCTAAAATTAAATAATGTATTCTATGTGTGTGTACTCTTTTTCAAATTAAACTAAATAAAGACAAAAGAGGAAGAGTTTTTAAAACTATATTTAAAAAATTGATAGGGCAAATAAGATTTTGTATATTTTAACTAGGTTACTTATAACGTTATTTAACACATTTTATTGTCTACAACGATTTCCATAGTTCACGATTCTTACATTCAAACAAGTAGTTACAAAAGACCGTAATACTTACAGGAAAATATCACCATGGTCAGCGATAAATACTACCTTTTTTCAAATGTGTCAGTATTAATTTTCTGGCACTGTTTATTTACAGTTTTTCTGCTTCAAATTGTACTTTTAGTTAGGTATAGGTAATAAAGCGTGAAGATTATTGAATAATTGGGGTTTCCGTAATTTAAAAAGGTAAAGTCTGATAAAATTCGGAACTTTTTAATAGTGCAGACCACGAAGTCTTTTGGTGCAGATCATTGTATGTTCTTGGTCGTATATTATGGAACAATACTTCCCAAAATATGCGTAATGCCTAAAATGTACAATGTTTTAACGAAGGTTTTAAACCATACCTTTTCCCCAAAGGAAAGTAGTACTTGCTTACTATTTCAGTTGTGCGTATATAATACAAGATTGTATCATCAGTGTTTCATTTTTATGTACCTTGCTTATTTGTAATGTTCATTATGTGCAACGCTTTGTAAATCCGTATTACTTTATACACACACTATCATTTTTGGCAAATACGCTCATTATAATCCAATCTTTATAATAGTGATGTGAAAAAAATTTATATTAGAATGTGTTCAACTGTTCCATTGCATCTCGTTTGCTTTCCGTTATATTTCAATTTTTTCATAAGCATTTTTGCATTCGGAGATTTTTAAGATCAAAAAGAATGATTTCGAACCTATCTATGTTCTTTTTTGTCATAAAACCCCTGAAACGTCTATTCATAGACATCCTAAGCCATGGGTCAGTGATATGATGGGGGTCATAATTGACTGTTCTCACCTGTATTGACGCCTCACACTAGCTCTAATAATACTTGGCACCACGCTCTGTCACGCTTGCTGCACTTCGTCGTATTTCTGGTGGAGCTAAATTCTCCAGGATTACAATAGTTCTCCACCAGTGTTGGTCGAAGACATTGCGAACATCGGCAGGAGGGCATCAAAAAACCGGCTCAAGTTCCACGGATGGGCGGGCCCTCCCACACAGAGCTGCAAGCACATTCCGCACACGACCAGCACAGGGCCAGCGCCGCCGACCCCAGGCGCAAGCAAGCGAACAAACACCCCACCCCTTGCCCAGCGAATCCGTTTCAGATATTATTTGCGGAACATACTTACAAGAGTGGGGTCCAAGGACCAATCCAAGGGTAACAGGGCCGTCGCAGTACTACAGAGATGATCCAGACCAGGTCCCATGGCCGCGCAGACGGAAAGCCCACAACACCGGATGGACCAGCGCAGGTGGCTTCCTCACAACAAGGAGTTCATCCAAACCCCGGAGAGTCTCTTCTCAACGGCTGCGACGCGAAGTCTGCATCTTGTGTGCCTACTCCGAGATCCGCCCGAATTGACAAAATGACAGCAACCCTCCCGGTCGGTCACCCGGTACTCGTGGTTCAGATGTTGAACAGGAAGGTGCATACACCGACCCCCCTCACAAAAGGGCAGGCAGTCCCAACCCCCAAGCCGAGGTACCGCTCCATCGCCTCCTCCTTCTCCCCCCAGCGAACAAAGAAACAATACCTGTTTGCAATAAGCAACCCCTATGAAGCCAGCCAAGCGGACGTCCCTGGTGAGCTCCAAGATCAAAGGGCGTAGCCTTCCGTGATCAACAGGGTCAAAACGCGGCCGATAGGTCGCACGAAATGACCACCGGCCATCCAAAATCTCACCCCCCACCCCACCCTCCGCGGTTGAACCCAGGGCCGAGCACTTGGGGCCCGTTGAAGACCGGGCACGACCGGGAAACATTCGTTGTGTGGTCACAGGGTACATGTTAATACATACCTGCTTACCACCCGCCGCAACCCCCCGCAACTGAACCTGCTGAGTCAAAGCAGTTCTTGCGATCAGACGTTTAGTCTGTATATTGGAATTGGTCTTATTTATTTTGAGGCGGGAGGTCCAAAAAGTGTCGAAAGAAGGGACAGTAAGTGTGCACGTTTTGGGGGTAGGTATACATTTTGCATTGTGAGTGAAAATTGAACTTTTGTCGACGGATTTGGTTAGAGGGGGGAGCAAGAAGAAACTTGGGGTAGAAATTTGAGATGTTCTGTCATATCATATATCATATCAAACTTATGTTCAATATCATCGTACAAACAACCAAAAGGCAGACATTTAAAAAAACAAACATGATATTGAGGACATTAAGCAAAGGTCCAATAGACCGAAGAGCGACAATGCCCTAAAATTAGAGTTTCAATTACCAAACCCAACACCTACAATCCTACACAAATCAAACAACAAATACACAATTCAGCCCTGCTCCCTAATACGAAAATCATTTATATTGGAAATTAACCTTGATTTTACATCGACTTCTGAGTGATCGTATTTTTGCATTGCTTTATATGTTATCAAGAGAGTTCCAAAAGGTTGGTCCACAATTTCTAGTAGCACGCATTACAGACAATTTCCCCCCCTCGTTTATTAATTTGATTAGTCCGAGCATTTCTTGTGGATAATTGTTGTGTCTGAACATGGGGGCTTTATGAAATATTTTGAGAAAATTTGTGGGAGTGATTTTTGTGGTGTTTATACATAAAAATACCGAGGTTGAGCTTAAATATATCATACACATTAGTAAGAGTCATTATATTTGGCAAACAGAGGTCCGGTATGGCTTCTTAGTACTGTTGAGAAACGTTTCTGACATGCCCATTTTTGGGAAAAAAGGGGGGGGTTTTAATAACTTATATCTAATATGTTTTTACATGTATTACCCCAAATTAGTATACACCGTATTTATGTTAAATTAGGCAAAATTAGGGTACAATATAACGAATATAAATATGTTCAGGTACGAAGTGTTTGAGTCTGGTCAGTATTCCTACATTCTTTGAGATGGTTCTTTTGAAATTAGGCAACAATATGTGTTTTCCAATTGAAATTTTCGTCAATAATCCTCCCAGAAATTGGTTGCTTACTCTATTTAATGAAACACAACTGCGTCCGATTTGATATAAGTTCATTTTTTCAATTACGAAAATTATCCACTGAGAATCACTTTTTTTCAGTGATTTTTGTTATTTACCAACAATCACAAATTCAGCGTATTGTGATATTTTCCAAGAACCATATATTAGTCTTGCTTGCATTGACGAATATTTGTTTGCCTGAAACCAATTATGACTTTCCTGAATTTCATTGTGTAATTTGATCATGTTGGGAGGCTATATCTGGATGAGAATACAAAATGGTTTGTATCGTCAGCAAAACGATAATTTCAAATATAGAATACTTCACACTATCAATTATATATAATAGAAAAAGTAAAGGCCCTAGAATAGATACCCTGGGGTACACCCATTTGATACCCTGTTATTCATGAATCATGCTTTTGATAAAGACAAATTGTTTTCCGGTTATTGAGATAACTTATTGAAACCATTCAAGTCAATGCCTCTGATACCAATAATATTCTAGTTTTACAACAAATTCGTGGATTATGTGTCAAAGGCTTTTTGACAGATCTAGATACACCACTGTGTCTTTCATTGCGTTCAACAGCATCCGCATTTTATCTACTAATTCAGTAATTGCCATGTATGTTGAGTGCTTCGGTCTAAAACCCAAATTGCTTCTCGTTACATATCTTATTCTTATCAATTAACCCATACATCTTTAAAGATAAAGACCAATCGTGTTAATATTTTTGAGAAGCATGGTAACACTGATACAGGGCGATAATGGAAATGTTTCAGGATTGCCTTTTTATAATAATGAATGATACGTTGCAATCTAAGTATCTTGCACACTGCCATGAATAAACGAAGATTGAATTATTCAGTTTATGGTTTCGAGATAACATGCGCAACCTTCTTTTACAATTAAATTACCAATGCTATCGTGGCCTGGCCTTTTATTGATTAAATTTACCTATAATTTTAACTACTTCTTCAGCAATAAAACTGGTTCATGAACAAACTTTTCGAAATGGTACTTCGAAGGTATTCAAAGAATTCTTTCCCCGAATGTTTATGTTCGAAGCAAGTTTTGTCACTGTCAACAAAGAATGTTAAACAGTTAGAAATACTACTAGCGTCAGTAATGACTCACCATCGTCATTTTTTAAAAAGTATGTTGTTGGCTTTTCTGTTTTTCCTCGACCGATTATATCACTTATTGTCTTCCACGTCTGTCTTAATATTAATATATTCTTTTTGCTTTGAAACTTTTTCTGATAGTATCCTCGCTTACATGACACTTTCGAATTAAATTATAAGCTTTTCCTATATGTTTTAAATTTAACTGTAATGTTTCCTCATTTTGACACAAGAGATCCTGTTTATTTAATTTATTTTTAACATTAATACTTTTCAAAGACCTTTGGTATTCAACAAGGTGAATTGAAGAATTTTCTTTCTATTATTCTAGATATTTATGGGATGCACTCACATAAATAGTTCATTGAATTTGTTTACAAAAATTGTTAAATCACTGTTATATCGTTACCATCAAGTTATTATTCCAATTTACACGGGAAAGGTTATTCTTGATCTGTCATATTGTCTTCACTATGAATTCTAACTATACATATACTTGTTGTCTCTGTCACCAATTTTGGTTTTTTCCTTTAAACTATTCAAGTTTTTAAAACACAGTTGGGAATGATCAGTAATGTCTGGTTACCCAATTCGGTCCTTAACATTTTCATTTGAATTTGTCATTATGGTTCAATTTATTGTTTCTGAGTTTCCGTTATACGTGTGGGTTTTAGGATGCAAGGTACTATAAAATGATGAATAGATTAATCTAAAAAAATCCTTGTGGTCTATGAGTTTCGTCTTGTCAAAGTATCTATTTATAGTCCACCAGTAAATAACATGTGCGTATTTTTCCTTTCCCTCAGATTTGAAGAAGTTTTGATTCTACATCTGTATTGTCAACTCAATAGCTGTGGTGCTCTAATAAAATGCTGCCTACTAGGATTGTTTACGACAGTGTTTTCATCTCAATAAAACATGAATTCAACATGTGTTGAAGTCTTTTCCAGGGAGGCCGAAAGGCTTCTGCTTTGTTTTGGTGGAGGAAAAAGGTAGATTTCTGGATGAATTCCTGAGCAAGTTATTCAAGGAAAAATGAAGTACAATCTAGAGACTTGGCCATGTGGAATATTCCAATGTTCCTAAATGGGGGTGTCATATTGATGAAACATAACATGATTGTGCTCGGAGGGGGGGGTGAATAAAATATAACTATTGGGAATCAGAAGGTCATTTGGGGATGATTTAATAACAGATGAACTTTTGATGTATTTACTGAAGAAGAATATAAGGTGTTGTTTTTTAAATTGGAACCAGAATGTTACTTTTTTTTGCGAGATGGTTTCAACTTGCATTGTGGACTAAAGAATGTGGAAGAATCAAGAAAACAAATCCACAAATACCACCCCATAATACATTGTGTCAAATTAACACACTAATGCTTGGTAAAATAGTGTGTAATCACAATTTTGTACATGCAGTCTGAGGTCCTCATCTATTGTGTTATGGGATAATGGTGAAATAGATTAATATTCTAATCTCATAAAGCTTAACACCTAAGCAATTCAAGCAATCAAATCCAATATCCCATAATACATCCTGTCAAATTATCCTGTATACCAGCATATAGCCAGAATAACAAGATGTGATCATCAGGGTCCCATATTGGTGTTGGGATGGAGATGCATGCATTATAATCACGTTATTGTTCTTGCCACTTAGTGCTCTGCTCTGGGGCTTCCCTGTTATGGGGCCTATAATGTTTATTGTCATAATTGACAAAGTTTATTTCTTGCTACTAATATATAAAATTTAAATAATTTTGGCTTCTGCTGTGGATAGAGTAGTTATAATCCACAAAAAATGTTGTAAAAATGAGAAAAAATCCGCCCAATTTGATATCTTAAACATTATGCATGTTTGTCATCGTTTTTTTAGGTCTTTTGGGGAAGTACTAGAACATGTAGATTGAAATGTGTGGGCTTTTAACAAATCAGAGAAATGAGGAGAGAGGGAGGGGGAAGCAGGCATCAAACTTTGTGTACGGATATGTGTGGCCGACTTCCACTTAAAGCTTTGGAACTGATTTGTCCTTTAATAGGGCCCCTTAGATTAGAAAAAAATTTGGAGGAAATTGGAGGCTTTTGGAACTAAAATTTGGCTCTAAGGAAAAAAGGGAGAGTATGAGAGTGAAGGGGGCGAGAGACCGGGGGACGCTGGGTAGGGATGTTGTCGCCCGAACTCTGAACTTGGGACTTTGGGAACGGATTTTTTTTCTTTTAATTAGGGCCTAGAAAATGGATTGGGAAGGAAATCCGCATGCTTTAGAACTCAAATCAATTCGGCTCAAATTAAGCTTATGAGGCAAACAATTTCCCCAAAGGGACCCTCAAGAACTAATTAACTTAACCAACTGGAAATTAGTAACTCAGTGCTGGATTGCTGAGAGGCGTGAAATGGGGTTGTTGGATAGGAGAACCCTGGGGTGGTTTGGAAAGAGAGCCAGGGATAGTTTTGGGGGAATTGGACCTGGGGTAATTGGGGGAAGGGAATCTGGGTTAGTTCAGAAAAGATCATGTTGTCTGGAAAGAGACCCATGAGCATTTGGAATTAAATAATTATTTGGGGTTAGTTGGGAAAGGGCACCTTGTTAGATGATATGATCTTAGTTTCTTGAGAAGGATTGCGCGTGGCAGCCTGGGAATGGTCTCTGAGGCAGATGAAAAGGGGATCTCGTGTAGTTGAGAAGGGACAGTGTGGCAGTTAAGACTTTGGACTCTGGGGGAAGGTCAATAAAGTGGACTTATAGTTTTGAAAGGGCCCCTGGGGTATTTAAACATGGGCCCTAGGTAGGTTGACAAAAGTTATACACTACAGTCACGTCGATAAGGTTCCGTAACGGAACCTAACCCCCCCCCCCCCCCGCTGCAAATCGCGAAAGCCGAGAACCGCGAAATTTCTTAGTTAATGACAGCAATCAATACTCCCATTGGATTTCCAATTCACACTGTTCCACACTGCCGAAAAATAGTCATGCATATTTGCAAAGGCAACGTAGTAAACGTAAAGTCACCCTGCATAATTGAGACAGTGTGTTCAGAATTGACCAAAAGGTACCCGACACAAATAGTACATCTCGCTAGTCAAGTTATATCGCGCATAATCTATGATTATTTCGGAGTACTTTTTGAACCTCAGATTTCTCGGATTGAATCATAGCGTCAACGTACTCCACAAACAACACAACCCACAAACGGAAAGTCTGATTTGAATTCTGTTTTCAACTTCCGATAGCTGAGACCATCCTTGATTTGCCCATTTCATTGCACACATATTTCTGACCACCTGATGTCTGAAAAGTCTCTTGAATGTCATGAACATATGCCGAATTCCCGAAATCTTTCCAACTATATAACAAAATATTTGACGTCACCATGCCGTTAATAAGCGGCGCTCTTTCATCCATAATCGAAACCAGTAGAGAATCATGAATTTGATCGTGTGCAGGCTACCTTAGGCTTGCTAGAGGGTGCTAGGATCACGAATGTACATTTAATCACTTATTACAATCTGATAATAAGAGTTGTTAGAAAATCAATTTATCGTGTTCTCCCCACGCCAAGGGTTATTTACTTTTGACCGGCATACTCGAATGACGATGAAAAGATTAGCTAAGATTACTTATTTCCCATAAACCGTATGGCTTATATTTAGCTCTTTAATTCTAAAGCAAGTGTGTAGAAGCTGTAGAAGTAATTATTGTCTGCCTACTCATTGTCCGGCTAACAATGGTAAAGAATAGGGCACTCGATTCAGTTGCTATGCACGCAACATTAAGTTTCACGCTTTATTCCGTGTCATCTACGGATAGCCAGGCCTTGTGGTTCCCTGCGGATATAATTACGTTCACCCCGGTCAAAGGCACTACCCGATCCTCGGCCTTGGTCCCCCCTTTCACACCATCAAACCTGCAAACATTTGGGCTTGGTACCATTATAAAACCTCATATCATCGTCAAAATATTTTGAATGGCTTCATTCTGCTTCCATATGATTGCTACAGGCTAAAATATGGATTGTTTACGGTGACCGGAAAAAAAGGTGTGCAGTTGTACTCTATAAGCTATTGTAATACACACAACTACCGTTCAGCATTAGAATGGTATGTCGGATTCAATGAAATTTTGATGAAATTAAGTATATATTGATGATGTCCTACAGCTAAACATTATGTGTAACTGGATGGCTACTTTAATTACATTGATAAGGATAAGGAATTTGGGCACAATGTTAAAGAGAATAAGCGAATTCTAAGATGTTCATTAATGTAAGTAGGTTGTAAAAATATTAAACTATAGATGGGAAACCTACAATATTGTTAATCATTGGAAACTGACAAAACAATTGGTATATAACATTTTGCTACAATCGGAACGCACGTCGGAGATTCTGGCCACGAAATCATGCTCCGGGACCATGACCCGTCGTAATTATCTCATAAAGGCAGGCTATCAATTATTTTTCTACTTCAATCCACAACTCTGATGTTGTTTATGCTTCCAATCTCCAACTCTAAAATACAAATTAAAAAAAATCATAACTAAATTTTTGTTCCTGGAGTGGGATTCGAACCACACATTTTAGATACAAGACGAGCGCTCACAGACAACACGCCACGCAATCCGAGCCGCAGGAAGTCGTTATTTTGTAAGACTTCACTACTAGGGGAGGGCCCGCGCTTCGCGCGGGCTCCGCTAGTGAGTGAACGGAGCGATCACTGAAAATGAAGCAATCATATGGAAGAAGTGACACAAACATAGGAGAGACAACAGCAACAAAACCGTAACCCTGAATTAGGACTGCCCGAGTTGTAATATTTAACTCAAAATCCTTACTTTATCATTACTATATCTCTGTCTCCGCGTGGGGTAAGCCGTAGTCCCCGTATTTTCCACATATTTTTCTCATAACTCCTTAAAACTCCCATTCTCACAATCCTGTAGATGACCTCCCCCCCCCCCCCCGTCACAACTCCCGTACTCGTCTTTTTTTATTCCTCCAGAGTTTGCAGCACCCCTTCCTTAGGCCTATATTAAAATGCCAATATTTCATCCCGTAATTTTCGTATATTCTGATGGTTTTTCTTCTCAAAACTCCATGGGGTAAGCCGTCGTAGGCCTATCCATACATACGACAATCAAAGCGAAATTAAACATGACGTGTTCTTTAGCATTTCTTGTTCTTTCTTGGCCCACACCGTATCAACTATAAGGAGCCTGTGTATTTGCGTAACCAATCATGTATCGCCTAACCGTAAATCGTCCGTTGCCGACGCGTAACCACCACGTGGAACGCACCACGCATACGCGCCACTTGTAACGCTTTACAAACACATCATAATTGTTTTTTACCATAGCAAGCACTGGGACATTTTTCGTTTGATATTTTTCAGCCAGTTTCGAACCGAATTTCTTCGAGAATTGTTATACCATCCATCCGGATCGTCCGCACCTTCCGTGTGAATTTATTGGCTCTTTGAACAAAACACTGGCGGAGCTTTCGGTGCACAAACCCAGATACAACTCATACACACAACATTAGCCAAATTTAAGTATGACTAGCGGAGGCCCGCGCTTCGCGCGGGCTCCCGCTAGGTGAGGGGGTGAACCGGAGCGATCACTGAAACTGAAGCGATCACTAAAGAAATGACACCCTATGGCGAGGCCACCGCAACCAAACCCGTCAACCCGGAACTTAAAGACTCCCCGAGTCGCAACTTTTGTATTTTTAACACTCTAATTACTCAAATTCCGAATTCCCGTACCTATCAATCCTATTATAGCTCATGTAGTTTACCGATTATAGGAACTCAACTGAATATCCGTATAATTTTATTTTTCTCGTATTTTTTTTACATAATAAAACTTCAATATGTAAATCCCGTATAAGTTTCCGTGTACTTTTTTCCTCAAAAGTAACTCTCCCGTAACCCGTAGTTCCTTATGTCCACATATTTTATTTTCTCATAAACTCCTCAAACTCCCATATAGAGTTTTCGCCATCCTGTGTTTATGACCCTCCGGTCACAACTCCCGTAATCGTATTTGCAGCATGCCATATAGCTTAAGCCAATATATTCCTAATTTCTAATATTAAAAACTCAAATTTCATCCCGTAATTTTCCGTATAGTTAATTTTTTCTTCTCAAACTCGTGGGGTAAACCCATTATATCCATACTACGACAATCAAAGCGAAAAACATGACGTGTTCTGCTTACCATTCTTTCTTTCCCATCAACTGTCTGCCTGTCATTAGCTTACCGCAATAGCGGTACCGCACTAGCGGTTACCTCAAGTACCTGCGAGTGATCGCCCGTTGCCACGTGTAACCCCCCGTCGCGTTTTACGCGTGAACGCCCGTTGCCACGCGTAAAAACCGCCCGTCGCACGCACCACGCATACGCACCCCTTAGTGACTCTTAGAAACAAATGGAATGTTACCTAGGCAACCGAGCAATATTTTCGTTTCATTTTTTTCAGCCTTTATGACGGCTTTCATCCAAATCGTGTAGGAACCGTCCGAATCGTCAACGCACCTTTCATGTTGAAGTTAACGCTCTTTGAGCAAAACTGACTGGCGGATCCTTTCATGCAACAAACCCACATACATACATACATAACCACAACATTCGGCAAATTATAGTATGATAAACATTAACCGGAATAAAGCGCACACATAATAATGTATAGCGCCCCTATGAGACGGTTGAAAATAATATGCTACCTGGATCATGATTTTCGGGGCCAAAATCCCCAGAATCAATCGGAACACTGACGCTGTATCAACAATTGTATGACCGTCCTTCAAACATTTCCAGAATAGGGATCTTAGCGTAGTTTGGTTGTTGTTTCTGTGACACAGTCCTTCATCTTTTACCTATGCTTGGTGAAAATGCCCACCAATCATACCTATAACAAGAGTAAATAATGCCCTGGGGTATACATCAAACAAACTGTGGACTTTTCTGTTGGGAGGTCATTGAGGTGTTTCTTCTTCTTCCAGCAGATGTTTTTATTATCTTCACTTTCAATTATTTCATTGACTTGATGTCCATTGTCACTGGAATGTCGGGTGCTAAAATCTGATGCAATCTTCACTCGCCCGCTGTTGCTGTAGCTAAAATGGCGTGTGTCCTGTCGGCGACATGTTGCTGCAGCTGTTTTAGCTTTCTTCTGGCATCTTTTGTAAGCTGATGATGTTGTATCCTCTTTGCTGGTAGCTGTAGCTGTAGTTGATTGTCGCATGATTTTGTTAGTTCCGTTTGTTGCTTCAGTTGTTGATATAGTAGCCGATGATTTGTAACCTCCTGGCTTGTAGAATTATTGAAGTTGATATCGTATGGTTGTTAGTTCCTGCGGTTGCCTGCATCTGATTGATGTATCCGATGATTTTGTAACCTTCTCGCTGTAGTTGTAGTGTTGTCGATGGTCGTTAGGTCCGTGTTTGCTGCAATCTTACTTGATGTGTCGAATGATGTTGTACTCTTGGTAGTAGATGTAGTTGTAGTGATGTCGCATGTCTGTAGTTTCCGTGCGGTTCTTCATCTGACGATTATCCCGATTGATGTTGTACACTCCTTGCTAGTAGAACAGTTTGTAAGTTGATGTCGCATGGTCGTTAATTCCTGCGGTTTGCTGCACCTGATGATGTAGTCGATGTTGTAACCTTCTCGCTGGTAGCTGTAGTTGATGCCGTATGGTCGTTTGGTGTTAGCTTTCTTCTGCTGTTGGCTAATGGTGTAGAGTCATCATTGACAATTGTTGATTTGGGCAGATGTTGTAACGTCCTTTGCTGATGACTTTGTTGTAACTGAATGTTGTCGGGGAGTTGCGGGCGCCCAAGTTGTCAAGTATGTTGATCTTGACGTCTTATTCTTGGCGCTGACGTAGGCGTAGAGTTTTAACTAATAGTTGTTGCAGTAGTTGACGATGCAGATTGATTTCTTACAGATGTAGCCCATTGGCAATTTGTGACGTCATTAGTGAAATTTTGTGTGGCTTAATGTTCTACGAGTCGATATCCATCCATTCCTCAGTGCAACAGTTTTTGCGGTTTGGGGGGTGTCGAAGACGGCTGTGACGCAGAATGACGTTTGTGCCTCCAAATGCTATGCTGTCATTAAAAAAAAATTAACATCATTACTTTATCGGTAATCTTTTTATACTGTTTTAAGAGGAATTAGTCATGCCGGTTTTTACTGATAGTTAACTGAAGAACTATGGCATAATTATAGATATAATAAAGTGGCAGCTTTGTGCAATTTGCATTAGCAAAACTGGGCCCAAATGTATTTTTATCTCGATACGACGACATCACAATTTTAATCCATTTTCCCATTGCTGCATTTTGATTGAAATAGTACTTATGCCTTACACTTAGACCGTATTCCGCCATTGTATTTATAGCTATTTAGGTTTATATTAATTTTGGAAATATCAACTCTTTTTGGACTTAAACTGACATTTGATCATCAACGTAATGAGAAATGACCTTAATGATCACAAAGGCAAATGCGTGCAGGCGTGGTGCAACCGTAGTCTCAACTTGAGAAAGTTTTCAATTTCTGAAATTGGGATGACCTATCTTAAATCATTCATTTTAATAGATAATTAAGAAGGTCAATGCCAATTTTCAGGCAAATGATGACATCCATTCACATGCCAATATGCTAGTCAGGGCAGCGTGTCAACACTATATCTACTTCAAAGTTTTGCCAATCTGATATTTTACATGAACTTGTTTATTGAACCATAGGAGTTTGAATTTTCAACTTGTTGTCTAATTCTCATGACGATTTTATCGAGTGAGGCGCGCTTTTTCAAAAGGGCCGCCAAATTAGTAAAGGGAAAGCTAAATAGTCATGTAAAAGTGCTTCAAGAAAAATGAATGGTCTCTGGTTTTTCATATTGAATTAACCCAGTTTCAGTTGTTTTCCACCTCCTATCAATTCCCCAAGACGTTTTCATAATTGATGGCTTTTTTTCAAAATGGTGGCCAAAATGATAAAAAAAACCCATAAGAATAATTAGTCATGTATAAAGTGCTTCATAAAATATGTTGAGTTTGATTTCAAATATGGGCCTTGATAATATACTCATAAGGAATAGTTTGCAGCTTCATGTCAAATTCGCAGTCACAGTTTTTAATGAGTGTTTTTTTTTTCAAAATGGTGGCCAAAATGATAGGGAAAAATGATCTAACAAATAGAATAGTCGTGATTTAGGAACCTCATCTTCCTGGTAAAGTCTTCCATGTTAGCTTGATCCATAGGTTCGAACGGCGGGGCTCAGCTAGGAGGCGCAGGGCCCTGTTCAAGTCCCATGCTGGGACATTAAGCGACTTCCTGGGGGACACTCGTGAAAAATTCTCTTCAAGAGGTCATTCAGGACAGATGAATCAGACACGGTAGATCCCCTGAAAAGTCATGATGGACAGAAACTGCGGCAGTGCGGCAGGCTCTCACGGAGCGTGCACTGGCCTCATGTTGCTGGAAATCCCATCTCTGCTACGTTTCCCAAAGAGGCCTTATATAAGGATTGACTTTGTTGTCTTGGCACCATGCGTGGTTTTTCATGATGCAGATGTTGTAAATGTTTCTCATTGAAGGATGCCTTGCCCTTCCTGCCAGGGTAGCAGCCTCTTCAGAAAGGCCTGCTGCCGTGTAGGATCTGATGAAAGTTGCCACACAGTCAGGTGAAGGGTCTAAATTGTCGCTAGAGGAACTTGGGTCTTGTCCGGATTCATCAAAAGGTCTCTCTTAATCGGGAAGTAAAACGGTTCCGCCACCGTGACAGGAAGTACTTTTGGGAAACACATCTGTCTGGGCCAGTGTGGGCTATTAGAAGCATGTAGCACCCGCTGGATCTCGAGAGCATCTCCAGCACCCTGGGTATCATCGCTATCGGGGGAACGCATATGACGAGTTCCTGTCCCATGATCGTCATTTCGTCTATGGTGAACGCCATCTGGTATGCTCCCCAGGAACAGTATGTCGGGAGCTGGTTGTGATGCTTTGCAATGGCTGTCGTCCAAGACACTGCCAATCGCCAGCCTTCCCAGTGGGCTACCATTATTTTTTATCTCGATACGACGACCATCACAATTTTAATCCATTTTCCCTCCCACTTTCTGACATTTGATTGAACATAATGTTACTTATGGCCTATTACACTTAGACCGTATTCCGCCATTGTATTTAATACGCTATATAGGTTTATTAAATGTTTGTAAATAGCACTTCTTTGGACTTAAACTGACATCTAGAAACTCATCAAACGTAATGACGAAATGACATTAATGATCACAGCAAATGCTGCATGCGTGGTGCACACAACCTAGTCGCAACTAACTTGGAGAAAGTTTTTCAATCTCTAAATGGGGGATGACCTCATCCTAAATCATTCAATTTTATAGATAATAAAATGGTCAATGCACATTTCATTTCAGTCAATAAGACAATCCTTCCAAACAATGAGCTAGTCAGGGGGCACGTGTCAACTACTTCAGAAGTTTTGCCAAGTCTGATATTGTACATGGAATTGTTATTGAACCCATAAGGAGTTTAGTTCATTTTTCAACTTGTTGTCCATAATTCTCAGTTGACGATTATTTTCATCGATTGAGGCGCTTTTTCAAAATGCCGCCAAAATAGTAAAAAAGCTAATAGTCATGTATAAAGTGCTCAGAAAAATTGATTGTCTGGTTTTCAAGTATTGATTAACCCCTTTCAGTTGTTTTATCAACCTACTCAAATTCCCAATGACGTTTTTTCATCATTGATGGCTTTTTTTTTTCAAAATGGTGGCCAAAATGATAACAAAACCCTAGAAAGAATAAAGTAGTCCTGTATAAAGTGCTTCAGAAATATGTTGAGTGTGATTTCAATATGGGCCTGAATAATATACCTCATATGAATAGTTTTTCAGCTTCATGTCAAATTCCGCAGTCAACAGTTTTTCATGAGTTTTTTTTTTCAAAATGGTGGCCCAAATGAGAGGGAAAAATGATCTAAACATCGACTAGTCCGTGATTTAGAACCGTCATCTTCCTGTAAGTCCTTCCATGTTAGCTGAATCCATAGGTTCCGAACGGCGGGGGGGCTCAGCTCGGATGCGCAGGGCCCTGGTTTCCAAGGTTCCGCATGCTGGGACATTAACTACTTCCCTTGGGGGGACACTCGTGCAAAATTCCTCTCAGATGTCATTCAGGACAGATTTAATCAGACCGGTAGATCCCACTGAAAAAAGTCAGATGGCCAGAACACTGCGGCAGTGCGGCAGGCTTCTCACGGAGCGTGCACTGGCCTCATGTTGCTGGAAATCCATCTCTTCTCTGCTAAAGTTTTTCCGCAAAGAGGGCCTTATAGTAATGGATTGATTTTGTTGTCTGCACCATCCGTGGTTTTTTCCATCATGGTGGCAGATGTTGTTAAATGTTCTCATTGAAGATGCCTTGCCTTTCCTTCCAGGGGTAGCAGCCTCTTCAAAAAGACCTGCTGCCGTGTAGGCTCTGATAAAGTTGCCAACACAGTCAGGTAAAAGGCCTGAATGGTCGCTAGAGGAACTTGGTTCTTGTCCGGATTCATCAAAAGGTCTCTCTTAACGGAATAAACGGTTCCGCAACAGTGACAGAGTACGTTGGAACACATCTTCCTGGGGGGGGGGGGGCCAGTGTGGGCTATTAGAAGCATGTTGCAAAAAACCCGCCTGATCCCGAGAAGCATTCCAGCACCCTGGTATCAATCGCGATCGGGGGAACGCATATGCGAGTTCCTGTCCCATGATCTCGTCATTTCGTCTATGGTGAACGCCATCTGGTATGCCCCCCCAGGAACAGGTAAATTTCGGGAGCCATGGTTGTGATGCTTTCAATTGCTGTCGTCCAAGACACTACTGCCAATCGGCCAGCCTTCCCAGTAGGGCTACCCAACCACCCGGTCATTGAACGTGTCTATGGTGGGCGTGGAAGCGGGACCCCCGAGTGAATGTTGTGAGGGGGGCTGCTCCAGATGGGTCGATCCAGGATTTTTGAGAACGAGGTGCGTGGAAATTGGCTGCAAGATAACCACAGCTACAATGGCAAAACCGCAGTAAACCGTGTGGTTGGGGGAGGGGTGTTCCCCTCCTGCGCTCTGCGGTGCTGCAGGGAGGTACCCCTTCCCCGAATTGAAGCGTCGAAACACGACCTTGGATTATCATTGGAAAATGCAAGAAAATTACAAACCTATAATTAATCTTTTACATAAATACACATTGGCAAAATTTGCTAAAATACCAGACAAATGTTGTCCCTCACGTCAAAAGCTGTCAAAATCAATAAAGCTCAGGATCGTTGGATTTCAGTACAAAAATCAAGATGGTTAAAAACTCTCGATGATTAAGCTGTAAAACCTTTCTCAGACAAAAATTTCATATAGAATATAGAAGAAACTGGTCAATAGAGCGGTAGAATCATGGTCGATTTTCTTTCCTGACTCCCTGTTATAATTCGATGAATCTAGCAATGCAGATTAACCATTTCTGTAGCTACAATTTTAGCTATTTCTCTTACACAAATCACAGCACACGCTTAATAATGAATAATCGGAACTTTTATGATCAGCAGTTTTTTAACACCTGACACGCTTTCTTCTTAGTCTCTTTTTTTACGTCAAATGTTATCTACGTCAAAAGCTGTCAAGTACAGTAAAATCTCAGGAATCGTTGGATTTCAGTACAAAAATCAAGATGGTTAAAAACTCGATGAATGAAGGGGTAAACTTTTATCAAGACAAATTTCTTATGAATATAGAAAGAAGAGAAATTGTCATACGAGCCTGTCGAATTATGGTCGATTTTCTTTCCTGACTAATGTATAATATCGTGATCTAGTCATGCAGCATACAATTTAGCTACAATTGTAGCTATTCTCTATACCAAATCACGACGCACACGCTAATAATGGAATAATCGTACTTTATGATAAGCCCCGTTTGTTAACACCTTACCCCTTTCTTCTTAGTCGTCTTTTTATACTATTTTTTCTCTCCAACGAGGGGGCGTGCGCCGAGCACGCCCCTATCTAGATCCGCCATGGCATCCACTGAGGGCGTAGTGGACCTTTGAGAGACGTCTATCCCTTGGACATTCTGTCTCTCTTGGGGCTAAACTTGGAGAGAATGTGAAGCTGTATGTTACCACTCATACGTAAGGGTCAATTTGGGAAGGACTGTTTTTGTGAGGCTGGGGCATAAGACCAGAAGCCGTAACACAGTTGGCTTGCGCCCTGTACGTGGGAGGTAAAAACGGTTCCGCCACCGTGATAGGAAGTACTTTCTGGAACCACATCTGTCTGGGCCCAGTGGGGTTTCTAATAGAAGCATTTGCAACCCAGTGGATCTCGAAGCTTCTCCAACACCCTGGGAATCGTCGCTTATCTGGGGGAACGCATATGCTGTATCCTGTCCCATCGGATGATCATTTGAATCTGCCCCCCAGGAACAGTATGTCAAGGAGTCTTTTTTGGGTTGTTCCCAGCCGTTGAAAAAAGGTCGATAGGAGCCGGTGCTGGGGTCCGTTGAAGTACCAACTTTGCATACTGTTGGTTTGAGGTGTCATTCCACCGACAAGCCCCTGACCTTGGTCGGGGCTTGGATGGTTGTTCCATTCCGGTCCAGGTACCACCCGCTAGAATGTTGCCTGCTCGGGGTAGATGGACTGTCTGGAGCTTGATCCTGTGGCGCTAGCACCATATCATCAGCTTGATTGTCTGTTGAGATAGAGTACCATCCGGCTGCGGTACGTCCCTGCTTGAATTTTTCAACCCCAGTGTGGGTTGTTGCAGCGTAGGTCCTTGACCTTGCGAAGTAGGAGCCGTAATGCCAGGCGAACTGCCCCACAGCTCCAAATGTTGATGTGACCTTCACAATGGCTGGAGTCCAAGACACTGCCAATTGCCAGCCTTCCAGGGGGCTTCTCAGCCCGGCTTGGACATGTCTATGGTGAGCGTGGTCGTGGAAGCCCGGGACCAACCAGGTTAATGTTAGTGAGGCTGCTCCCCGCATCTGCGGCGTGGTGGACTTTGGAGAGATGTCTATCCCCTTCGACAACAATCCAGTCTCTCTTGAGGCTGAACTTGGATGGGATGCTTAGAAGCTGTATGTATCTCGAACGTAGGGGCATTGGGGACGGACTGGTGTGAGGCTAGCGATAAGCCCCAAGAAGGACGTAACCCACCCACAGTTTGGCTGGATTCGTCTGCCTAGCGGGAGGACCCATGCGCAAGAGGACGACGGTTTATTGTTCTCTCCGCTGTCCGGGAACACCATCTCCCTCTGCCAAAGTGTGTATGAACTGTGTGGGGTGGAATGGGTAGAAGGGCTGACTGCTCCCTCTTGAACGGAAGGTCCTCGCTGTTGAATGTAACAACCGAGCCCATTTCTTTCTTCTTCTTCTCTGCCTGAAGGATGGATGGCCAGATTTTTTTGGCATGCGTCTTCAGTCCCGCGTTGCGTCCACCACCCCCCTGGCGTAGTTCAGGGCTGAAGGCCGCTGAGGTTTCCATATGGAAAAGGTATGGTCGAATGTAACGGTTAAACGGCCTGAAGTTTAGTATGGGGCGCCATTTTCGCCCTGCCTTATTCGCCTTATGAAAGATGTTGAAAGAAGAACCACCCTCGCTTTGGGGACAGTTTTTCTAAGGCTTCTTTAATGGCTTCACAAATGAATGTATTTTTAAGAGTTTAATGACCCTTTTAAAAAAAATCAACCCCATAGTGGCTCTTAAAAACCCCTTAATCTCGTCCAACCAAGGGTGTCTTCTTTCCTTTCTGCTATTACACACCAAAGGGGATGGTTACCACACCCTGAATTTTTTTTGTAATTACGGAATAAACATCATCTGTTTTGATCACATGTTAGCTATCTACGCATGTCATTTCTCTTCAATAGAGTTTTAACAATATGACGTCTAACTAAGAGTTATGCAAAAATCTGAAAAAAACATCCTAAATCAAGGTGTTTTCGCTATTTATTCTATCAAAATGGGTATGTTATTTGGCAGTGATAGGTTAAGTAAGTACATGGTTTCACATGTTATCTCTAAAAATAAGACAAATACAAATATTGTCCCAGTATTTGCTACATAGCATCATAAGTACCAAAATGCATTTTACAAAACAGTAAAAAAAAAACAAAAAAGTAATCGGACGGGTGGCAAATCACACCCCCCCCCACCCCCCCCCCCCCCTTGGTTTGGATGAGGTAAGTACAATAGTGTTGATATTTATGCATTGAGCATTCCTAGAGCAACCAAAAAAAAGTTGCATGCGAATTTGGTCGTATCTGTAAGACATTTCCAATTTTTGTATTTTTGAGGGTAACATTTGTCCAGTGGATACAACGACGACTCATGACCCAAAGGTCGTGGGTTTCGAGTCCCGCTAGGTCACTGTGTTGTGCACTTGGGCAGGCACTTTACCTCGCTTTGCTCTCCGTCCAACCGTGCAAAATGGTGAGCCGTTCAGGAATATTGTCCTTGAGCGCCGCCCAAAGGGTCAGAGTATATTCCTTGGGCCATTCATTGTAAGGCAGAGCTGACCTTATTCGAGTGGCAGCGTAATAAAATGTACGTTCGTTTTGTACATTGTGAAGGCGCATCTAAAATGTCAAACATTTTATTAATTTATTTAAAAATCATTATAACATGATACGGACATTTCCTTAAAGAAATTGCTTGTGAAAAAAATGTCATTTGCGGCCATTTTTGAAAAAGGCTCTCACCAGTCTGAAAAAAAGACTGAGAATTAGAAAACAATTTGGGAAGTTATTGCCTTGTGTTTATTGAACAATGAAGTGAAAACATCAAACTTGGCAAACCTTCTAATATATCACAGATGACGTGTGTGCAACCTGACTAATGCTTGAACGAACACAGGCAATACACTTTGTTTCTTACTGTTGCCAATGACAATATCCTATGACAGAGGGGAAGGTGCTGACCACAGGTACGCTCAAGTATGGCCCACTTTCTTTGGATGTATATATCTGTCTCTACCTGAGCTTCCAGATTTCCACTGCCTCCAAATACCTTCCTCATCTGCTAACATTTTTCGCACCTAGAGGGTTAGTGACTGTATGGTCATATTGGGGAATCTGTAGGAACCAGTCAACGATATTCCCTGGAGACGAAAAGCAGTACTTGCAAGGATCATCGTGGTAAAGCACCCAATGGTACGCACCCGCTGATTCCGGGTCGCTCACTTGACCAATGTCACAGTACTTGGTTCGTTCGACTGAATCTTTGCAGGTAGATACACCTATAAAGGGAAAAAACCAAAGTGTTAATTAACATTTACCAACAAGTTTTTAAACTTATACTCTTTTCAGATAATAGGACCACGCCACAACGATAAATCCCAGTATCAATTTGAGCGGACCTTTCATTTTTTAAAATAGATTAATTTCCCCATACTACAAGTGACATACATTTAAAAGAAGCTTTCAAAATTAATATTTCATGAGAGGACCAACACAAAAAATATAATCATTGTGATAGGAATAGAAGTCCAGTCTCATATACAGGTGAGTAAAAAAAATTGACCTGATTTTGTCCGCCATTTTGAATCTTTAAATAACATATCTAACATATGATAATCATCTGAAAGCTGACTTCATTATCTTCAATTTGCTGCAAAGATCATTCCTATCGGTTAAGTATATGACCGAGCTACAGTCGTTTGAATCAAGTAGTCGGTTTTGCGCTCTGTCAACGGATTAACATTAACATGAACGGCCGTTCAGCGAAGGGGACATCAGTGGCCAGAAGAAAATAGAAAATTGGGCTCTTTATTGGACTGCAGAATAAATCGTGACGCTATTTAACCCGACAAAATTCAGTTCACAATTTACCCCCCGATGCCATCTTTAACGTTTCTACGTCTCATCACCCATCACAAAGTAATTTTGATATAAATACATCTATAAGTGTTCTGGGAGGGTTGAATGAATCATTGCCATATGAAGGAACAGACAGAACATCGGTGACCAACCTTTGGTGGTTTTTTAAAGTATTTCTCTATTTGTAGCCTGAAAAATTTGCCACGTCTTGAAAAAATGTTTCAAATAAAACTTACACATCATCTACTTTTACACCGTAGTCTTGACATAAAATAGACATACCGTTATCATTTTGCGGAGTCATTTGCTTAGTTGGCCGCCGTGCATTCATTCAAATTGGAATCCGTGGATATAGGGGGAAAGATGACTACTGATTCAAAAGACTGTAATTAGACCTTATAAGGATGGAATACCTTAAGTTTGCAGCAAATTAAATAACATGAATAGGTTTCCGTTGA
>JAMKCH010016394.1:0-73233 GCA_023653785.1 Ophioderma brevispina
GCACCCCTTCAGCCCCCCCATTTGTAAAGGTCTGGTTACGCCACTGACTTGAGGTCTCTATCAGCAGCTTTGGCATAACATTGGTGTGATCTAATGTCACTGGCTTTGACATGAATTTCCCGTATGTGACTTTAGTACGACTCTTCGTGATCACTAAAGATTAATAATCTAACAATGACTATGAGTGACATATAAGTCAAAAGCCTACCAGTCCCTCCTAACCTGATGAATTACTTTGAAATGATTCTCCAAATGACAAAAAGGCAAATGAAACACATGGTTTTATGATTGACTAACCACCAAGACACCAAGGGAGTAGTGTTATGATGTGCCTTTTGTAGGCCTATTTATTGAAAGAACCTTAACGGTGTGATATTTTCTCACCTATAAAAAAAGTTGACGTATCCTCCTACAGGTAGATTGACGATTGGTGAATTCTGCATATGCGCAATGGTGTAAAGTGGGATATATAAGCCAAAACATTTTATTGTTCTTGGTTCCGCTAGCATCTCGTTCCCTGGGACCCCCTACATAATTCCACACCTCATAGCAAAAATAAATTAAGTTCAAGGCATAAGAGTAGAATCAGAATGACTCCCTCAAATGAACCAGACCCATTAAGATTAAATAGTACTTCCATGTGCCGAATGCTTAGCAACTGAGATTTGAAAGGTCAGTAGCTTTAAAATAACTTACCAACACTTGAAACCCAAGCAAAAAAAAACACTACACATTGTGAAAATTCATGCCTGCTGAGGGGAAAAAGCAACACATTTTACAGACACCATCCTGAGATAAGCTAGTATAAGCTTGTTAGCCACTGAAGCCACTGGTGACCATCTGCTGTCATTGGACATCTGACGTCAATGCTAGAAAAGTACTAGACATGAACCAGCCAATCATCCAGTCAATGAGAACACACTTAGGATATTAATTTTTGATGAGCCACGTCTTTGCCTTCACAGAGAGCATTGGGGGGGCCCCCCCCTCAACAACAAAATCCTACAGCATACAATTATACATCAGTAACAAGATTTGGGCTTAGACTAGGTAACTTGTTGTTCAACAAGCACATGTCCATGGCACCTGGATCTGTGACCCAATGTGGCAAGGGTAATGGACTTAATGTTGAATGCAATCGCATTACACACAAGGTGTTTTGCAAGCCCAGTACATTGTGGATGAAGAAACAGCTTTCTTATCACATTACAGCTCTTTGGGAATTTGCAGAAGGAATGAAACCACTGAATTGAACTAGGACATTTTACAGGCTTTATCTTTCACTGTTTTTCATCTTAACTGCCACTTCAACAGCATCTTGAATAAGCTGGTGTATCCAATTGCCTTTTCCTTGTCTGTCCTAATCTGATTTGATTTACATATATAAATTAATTAATTAGGGTCAAAATTTGGAGTTTGTTCCAGATCAATGTCATAAACACTCAACAACAACAAAAAAAAACCCCTCTGGCATGCGAGTTCCAAGTCAAATACTGGACACTTGCTTTCAAAATCTGTTTCAAAGGTACAAAAAGGACTAGATTGATGATGTCATTGCTCCAAGCTTTCATGCAAGTAAGATATTGATCAAATCACACAGCTTATATTTAGTAAACTTCGTTTGGCATACAATTGGTGAAAATATCAAAGCAATTTAAATGACGTAAATTTAATTGGCCATGGAGATGTGTTTTAAACCTCAAATGTGTCTTAAGACTGCAACAAAAGCATTCAAGGGTTTTAACCACAAAATTTCTCTTCAACAAAAACATTCCCATACCTTGTTTGCTGTGTACAATACTATTTTTGAATAAACCTGCTAGAAATAAGTAATTTAGCAATCTATATTTTACGAGGGACACAACTGAGAAACGGTTTCCACTTTAGGACTGTTATTGCATCATTAGTACAGTAACAATTTAACAGCAAAGTATTTAGCAGCTGCACCGGTAATGGCATTTGACTAAGATGCCCTGTGTATAGTTAAAGGCAAAACAACAAGGTTAAAAAAGCCACTTGTTTAAAAAATTGAAAACACATTTTAAAAAATGAGGTTCTTCCCAAGAATGTGTGTGCCTACTGTCATGCTTAGTAAAAGATTGATGATCTGCAAGAGTCTGCAAAGAATAAGGAACTCTGCATGGATGATGTAGTAACTAGACTTTGTTCACCACTAAATAGGCAAGGCTCTAAACCATGTGAAAGATAGTGCGTACTCCACCAATAAGCAACACTGCATGTATCATCAGTGTGGAACAGCATAATTTTTTGTTTGGGGGGGGGGGGAGGGGTAGGGAAAAAATCAAAAATTATGGGGGGGGCAAGAGGGGGTGGGCAAGATGGGTAGTGTATTTTGGGGCTTGGGTGACCCGTTTAAAATTCATCAGTTTTGAGGTGGTTTTGAGGCAAATTTGCCTGGTTGAACTTGAAGGTGAACATTTCTGGGTAAGCAGAAAATAAAGGACTACAATTAGCATGATTTTCTTCCCGGTCAAGGTCTCTGGGGTGGCAAAAAGCATCCAGAAGAGGATAGGAAACAAGTGTGCAACCTTTCTCTTTTCTTTGTGTTTGTTGTTTTTATCTTGTATTGCATGTTCTTAATCAGGACTAGTTCAACGGTATTTTATACCAGGTATGTATTTTGCATGGAACCACTTTTCTAACTCCCATAGGCAGAGGTGAGGTTGTTGTTACTCGTCATTAGAGGATTTACAAAAGACAAGGTTCCACCACGATTGGTTGTGGGCCATATAGTAGTGGATTAGACTCATTTAAGGAGTTATAGATTCAGGTATCCCGATTTATGGAGCCACTGAGGATATTACAATCTGTTTTTTTTTTTTTTGTTTAGCAAAATGAAATATAACTTGAAATTCACATAATTGCCGAAATTACTATTCTATGACACAAGAAAAGTCACAGTGTGTTGTGGTTGCACTGTGAAATACCTCACACATCAGATGAAGTCTTTTCACGACATCTAGTGCAGCAAGAAATTCCTAGTGGTCGCATTCATTCTTAGTGTAGCTGTGTGGTGATTGTTAAAAAATAGGCCTGTATGCAGGGGTGTGTGGGGTGCGGCTGCAACTCTCCAAATTCTACAAAAGGTGCAAAAGGTCACTTTTTGCCCAAATGTTTGATGGAAAGGTGTCAAAAAGTTAGAGAAGGGATAAGTTTAGGGGATACATCAACAAAAAAAGTCCATATTTATGAAGTCCTGACCCATATAAATCATGCTTACCAGCCCCAACGCTCGACCTATCCGCTGCCTACTTCTCCTTTTCGGTTTTTCCTTTCGGATCAAAAGTTAAAAGATATTGCAGAGCCCATAGATGGTAATAGAAGGTTAATTATACGTCGATTAATAATGTGGAGAAAATCAAACAAAAGTGTGACGTGGACTGTGTGAGCCAGGAGGAACATCGCACCTGTTTAGCTTTGCATTTTAATTGGTCACAAGTATGGCCAAAAAATCCGGTAGCTTTTGCGGCTGACACAAGGGTGTGTGTCTCCGGATCAAGTAATTTTAATCCCACTGCAGTGTGAGTTCAGAAAGGTTGCCGTGCTATTGAAGCATGACTCTATGTGTCTTTGAAAAGTTGACACTGCTATATTTGGTCACACCAGTGCCCCGCATCATCCTACCCCCTCCCCACCCCCACCACCAGCCCCCCCCCCCCCCAAAATGAAATGACTGTTGGTACAGTGTCTATGGAGAAGGACCCCAATAGCCGGTTACCCCTTTTGCCCCATCCATTTGAAAAAAAGGTTTGGTACATCACTGGTAAACCATAAAGCATAACACACCAGTTGAAACCCAATTAATTATGTCTGTTAACAAATCAAGGGGTTACAGCGGGGACTACCATCAAAAATTGCCAGCAGGATTAGAAAACACAAGTGGCATTTTCTTTTCCAATGACGATTATGGCAGGATGGAAGAACTGGACTCATTTCTTTTTTATGCACAATTGCTTAACCAAAGGCTATTTGACATTCCTCTTTATCTCTTGACAATCTAAAAATAGCTAAATATGGCCCAGCTAGGCCCCATAAAATGCATTATTTTCACAGCCTAAGTGGGTTCAAATATAGAGAGTTACAGTTGATGCAAGGAAGAAAAATATAGTCTATGGTCTTGGGCAATAAATCATGAATTTACAAATACCCACAAGCCTTCATTTGTTCGATTCCATAAAATGTTTAAGCTATAACGAAGCAATTCAAAGATAAAAACACCTGATCGATTGTACGCATCAGTTTTGAAAAGTGTGTCGTAGGTAAACGTACATCTGAAGACATGTGTCGGTGAGGCAAGAGAAGCTACAGTAGCTTCCAAGCAGTGCTTCCAATGAGATTTTTGTACAGTTGCCATTTGAATCGTTAGTGATGAACATTCTTTAAAAGGCAAGTTGGATCAATACTGTAATTTAGGCAATGTTTCACTTTAATGATCACAATCGTGCCTGTAAAAAACCTCCATTGGAAGCAAGATTGTGGGAAGCTTGCTATCTTCTTTTGGTGATGACTTATCCATTACAGAAAGAGGAACCAAGTAAGTTTTGGAGCATTCTGGGTTGTATTTCACAGAAACAATAAGTCCTGTGATGTATGTGATCAGTTCTGTATAGGGCTCTTGTCAATTGAGCTTTCCCTTTGGAATCCATCCCCATCTGTATACACTGTAAAAACGGGGGTATTAACCTTTTAAACACCAAGTCGTGTCAAGCTTGCGGGTTTGGGGGGTTTATTTTTTTTTTTCCCTGGTGTTGAAATTTCTGATGTAAAACTGCCCGTGTTGACTGCATTATTTAATTAGCATTTGTGAGCTGCGTATGACAATATTAGAGGTAAGCATTACAATAGAGTTAGAGTTGCCAAACAATTTATAACAAAAATCAAAAAATTTCTTTAAAATATCCGATGTACAAGATAAAACCCAGATGGTGGGCCTGTATTGATCTAGGAGGTGTTCAATTAAACAAAAGTAGGTAAATTGGCACCTCGGGTAAAAAAAAAACACACAAATTGTGGTGTAAAATTACACTAAGCAGGTCATATCATACATGAACATTCAAAAGGTGGTTAATATAACACGAACATGGTGGTATTTAACAGCGAAAGGTTGTAAATCTAAAAACCAGTGGGTGGCGGTCCACTATATTCCAGGATAGTGGTTAAATAACACCCATGGTGTAAAGCCAGTTTTTGCAGTGAGAAGGACTTTATCTAAATCTTCTACAGGCATTACAGGCAGGTAGGCATTTCCAATGAAGCCATTCCAGGGCCATTCCATGGATATCAATACTATTTCACAGTGAAAAACTAAGTCGTCACAAAGGTGTGTTGCAGTGGGCAATGTGATAGTCATGGAAATTTACATACTCCCCTGTGACGATCAGGCGGAGGTGAAATTTTAAATGGAAAGTCATTGGGTAAATATACTATTAGATTGGCCCTTCTTTAATTGAACAAATTTTTTTAAGGGATGGAAGGAGGTTTTTCTGAGACTAAAAATTTTTCTAAAATGGCCCTTTAATGGTTGTTTAGGAAAAAGGGGTTTGAGGTTGTGGGTTAATAAGGTAATGATAATGGTGCACAATATTATGCGAAAATCTGTGATTTCACTGGGAAGGCTTCTTTTATCTCAAGGCGGAAAATTTGGATCGCACGTATGAAATTACAGAATCAGGTATGTAAGTTAGTAAAACATACTGCCTTGTCTTAATACACGGATTCAAGCCAACCACTTGTCAGGTATTTCGCCATTATCCATGCCAGTAAGTAACAAAAATATGAATTTTGATGATTTTTTCAAGGTATGATTAAGCAAAATCACTGCTTTTAATACCCTTAATGCAATTCAGGTTGTGACTAATACAGTGATTAATCTTTTAAGTGCAAACACTGTTTCGAAAAAAAAAGATTGAGGGTGCATTTTTAAAAAATATCTGAAATATTCTCATGAAGAACATCCTACGGTTTACATTGGCCACTGCCAGAGCCCTCTTTGCTGGAGATGACGCTGCCAAAATTTACACCATTGTATCTGTGCACAGATCAATTTGAAAATCACTAAAAAATATTGTTGTAAAAAATTAACTGTTTTAGAGTAGTACATGATTTAGAACAAAAATCCTTTAACATGTATGTAACCAAAAGAAAGGTGTCGGATAATGGTTATGCTCAATTAAGACTGAAAAATTGCATGCTGAAGTAAGGAGTCATCGCATTTGGATTTCCAGGAAGACAAACAATTCCTGTTAAGTTGTTGCTAAGTGGGTGGCTTCTTGTCTCGTGTAAAAATAACTATAAAAATGGCTTCACTAAATTAGTGAATTGGAAATTTTACGGCAGTTTCCAGTAAGTTCACATTCGTTATGATTTGCCAGTGTAATGACTTCATACAAGGATAGAGGGTCTATGTAAAAATGCAACTTTCCTTTGGTAAAGGAGCACACTCTAAATGGAGTTTTTTTAAGAAAATGGTGATTGACATATTAAAAAAATAGAGCGTTCAAGGAATTCATGGGTCGTCTGCGTCCAAGTTGTAAATGGGACAAAGGTCCAGAGGTAGGACAATAACATATGGGACAATACCCAAGGACCATTGATGTGCAAGTATATGAAAATCGATTGACATATTGGATATATGCCAAGCAATGTATTAATTTGACCATTTTTGGCCATGACATCTAATGCCTCTGACCCCACAGTGAGAGGGGTACCGTGGGGCACTGCCTACGGACCATTACATGTAAGTGGCAGATAAATGGTGCATGTATGTGGAAACTAGGGGCAAATTATTAAGGGTTAACATTTTGGTCAACATTTTACCACACACACGCACCACACACATACTACAAAACACACTACCAAAGCCATCCCCTATGTGCAGGTCTTCTAGACAACACAAAAAGGCAAAGCTTGTACAAACTACTTCACACTACTTTCTAGAAACAATATTAAAATTCAAATTTTTTATTTTTATTAAATAGGAAAACACTGCACTGACCAGAAGATATTAAAAGAATAAATCTAAAATTATTCTAGAGGGAAGCCATTCTTGCACCTATTTACTCGCAATATCACCCTCCTTTCATGCACATTAGCTAGCTGTTAGCATTGCCAATTTTAGTGCTTGGCCTTTCACAGATAACTAATCCATGCACGTTTTCACAACATCAGAGTCCACCTGGAAGACCTGGCAGCACTATCTCTCATATTGATTGCTAAAATCTGCTCCCAAGGATGACCCAAGATCGCTTCCAGTACTATTCATGCACACTGGGACATATGGCAGTGATGATGCGAAGGGGCAATTGGCAGGGCTAATTTGGGCATGACGCTGGGCGGTGTTCCGCCATTAAAGCATCTTTTGGTGCAGGGTTGCGTCATTTTGGTCATCATCCACGAGAAGTTTTCGCTTTCAGTTTTTTAGGGTTTGCAGCATATTAATAGTCGATTCTCAGTACAATTGAACATGACTTGATAAACTTATTGGTGTTAAGACAGAGATGGGTTTTAGAGCCATCTTGACGTAAACATAATATGAAGTATAGTGTGTTACAGGAGAGGAACATGACCTTGATAAAGAGCACGCAATGAGATAAACATGAACACTAAAAGAGACCAAGATTGACTTGATGCATTTGAGGTAAAACATACTATGGTAGCTATCATGTGCTGACCTGTTTTAGTTCTGGATTTTATCCCCCTAATTGGGGAAAATCTACATCAGTTTGATACAAAAGCATGTGTACATGCCATGATGCAATTACGTAGTACATACATAAGCAGGTAATCCAAAATGAACTAAGAGCCAGCTTCTAACAAAGGTTAAAGTCCCAAAGCAATACAAGCAACTTGGATAAATTAGTGAAGCTTAATGTTGATAATATGCACATAAAATAAGTCACGCACCACATGTAAACAACAACGCATGGACAACCCAATCATTCATTGCAAATCAAAACCATTATTCAACAAGAAATTGGATAAAATGGGGGGGGCTTATTCTAAACATGGCAAAGTTGACCCAATTAATTTTTGGGTTTGATTACATTGCAAACCTTGGGTCCCTTCTCAGAGGACTAAATTTTAACGGCTTTGATGAACCAACATACAATTGCAAATTAAAACATTTCCAGCATTAATGATGTTGAGTCACTGCTGTTGCAAAACATTTCATTCACAAAAGTGCAATGGCTCCTTTAATGGTATTGATTTTAAGGATTCTGTTGTTACTTGACCATAATTCTTAACCCCAAACTTAAATCTCTCCAAAAATGCACCTCATCCAACTAAAACTGATAATCAGATCTCCACTAAGAAAATATGTTTGGAAAAAGGCTTGTGAAATGTCTATACTTGCTGAAAGGTCTTCAAAATGAGAACTTGAAAGTCATGCAATATTACTAGACGAGGTAGCTTTACTCTGACTTCAAGCCATGTATTAGATTTGGACTGCTGTGATACAGTGTGGCTTAGCCTTGGAGCACAACAGTTGGACTAATGGAAATGTAAAAGAAGAATTAAAATGTCAATTTCTTGTCAAAATGGTTTTGTTTTTTTAATTGGGTCAACTCCTTTGGGAGGGGATATAGCAAGCAGGAAAAGATGAAATGAGGTTCCCACTAGTATATAATAGTAGGAGGGACAAGTCAAGAGAGGAATCAATTGTGTCTGGCCCAGACAGAAAATTCATGGAGGAGGACAGGAAAGACTAAAGGGTCCACACAGGAACATACATGTATTTAAAAATTTGCCAGTTTTTCACTAAAATATTTGACATCAGAATGGTCTAATTTTTACATAGAGGATCCTTTTTCAAATATCTCCAAATAGGTTTAGGTTCCAAATTTTTGCTGTACCCAAGGTATATTATTTTTTCCCCCGGCAATTCCGCCACTACCAACTTTGTTATTGCTGGGTGGGAGCACTTCCAACTTGAGCAAGTTTGCAATTTGGACAAATTCAGTGAACCCAGCACACAAGCTACTTTAACCCCCTGCCAGTGAATTATCACCACTATCCCACCACTACCACAACCACAGGGATACTTTTTGGATCACACGATTTTGAGGCATGGCGAAGGAAGTTGAGTTTAACATTCCACAAAATCCTTGACGTCGAAGCCTTGGCCATATCAAACAAAACTCTGTAACTCTACGGTACATCGGCTGAGGCGGACTGATTGATGGCTAATTACATCACGTAGCGCTATGATAACCAATGCAACAGACATGATAAGAAAACTGAAACTAAGGGTGTACACCACATACCCAGATAAAAGGTCTATTGTATATGATCCAATCTGAGATACTGTTAGCAATGTGGCAGACCTTGGGGTATTAAAATGTAACACAATGATCACCATTGTTTCCTGTGAAGATAATGTCTGAAATGTGTCAGTAATTCTGAACATGACTATGACAGCTTTTGGCAGCCAAACTGTTTCCCCCCGGCAATACAGGCCCACTTGGCCGATTGGTTTAATACAACAACTCATCACTTGTTTTCTGAGCCAATTAAAGCCACTGAAGAGGCAAATTGGTGTGCGATAAAAAATACTCAAAGTGAAATATTGTGGTCAAAAAAAAGCACAAGAACAAGTATAAACTTGATTTTGTTTGCATTAATATTTCCTTTTACTATTTTGCCCAGCACAAAAGTTAGCGCATTTTCGGACTATTTTTTGTTGACTACAGGCCTGATTAGTATATAACTAGGTAAGGTCTTTGGCAACAATGAGTTATGTCAGGGGGTTTAGCTTGTGAGTATTGCGTTGTCAGTGAGGCTGTGATTCTCAAAGTGAGGCTGGCATTCAAAGGGAGTCTAACTTTACACCTGGGTTAGACTAGGGTTAGTCTTTGCAAATGCACAATTTTTTCTGTCAACGTACAAGGAATGTGTAAAAAGGTAAGAACATTTCTCATGGATAGGTCGGAACAAACCCATCCATGAGAAATTTTCTCCCCATTACATCATACTTTCAGCAGTTATAAGGAAAAAAGGGTTCCATTCATGTAGTGGACTACCTGGTTTAAAACCCAGGTCTAAGGTTAGATCCCTTTGAGAAACCAGCATGCAAATTTCAATTTACAAATAGGGAATTTTAAACATGCCATGGGTTTGGCCATTTTGTGACCCCCTGATGATTCAGCAGACTGTTACGGATAAAGTGGGTTATTCTGTGAAAGCTGCTGAATTCAACCAGGGTAAGTTGGTCATAAAAAATGGCCATGACCAACATGTACTGCATATAAAATAGTATCACAGTATGCAGTCCCAGACCCTTGTGTCACATCTGCACACAACGTCCAACTAGCATTGCCTTCGACCAATGAACGCAGACACAAATATTTCTAATACCAGAGTAAAGTGTAAGAGCCCAATAAGGGAAAACAATATTAGTGGGAATCGATATGCAGAGATGCCGCAAACAAAATTAGCAGGCGAACCATATCCTTCACCTGAAGCTAATCAAGAGACAATAATTAGAATTTGTAAATTAAACAAAATGCCAAATATTAAAACCCAAGGAAGACTTCACACACACAATACACATTGTATGACTGCATGGTGTTGGAGAGAGCATCGGGTACGTCTCGGAAGCTGCAATCTGTGTTGTTATAATGTTATTTATACAAGGATTGGTATTTAAGGTTGACAGATGTACGAGGAAACAACTTTCTGGGAGGGGGATTGCTTGTCTAGGGAAGAAAAACTATTACTTTGCAGGAATTTGGTGATGTTGATTACAATCTGACACACTGTATGGGGGTACAGGGAGCAAAACAGTCTTTCCCTCATTTCCACAATACTATTGTACAAGGTTCGATGGCCCAGGTTGGACAGGGGCTTGTGTGGAAATGGTTTCTAGTCCCAGCTCACTTCACAGGTTCGTGGACTCCAGTTAATCAGCTCAAAACTGGATTTTCTTCCAGATTGGTAGACTATGATAAAAAATGCAACAAAATCGTTCGGAATTAAAAATAACAAAATAGTTCTTAACGGTATGGCACAAATATAGCTTGCTGATGTTTCATTAAACCTATACCTTAGCCTGTAAATTGTATCAGAGTTTAGCATATAATATCAAGACATATGACAAGCAAATATGTCACAATTTTCCACTTAATTTTCTAACTTGATTGAAATCAAGAGAACTCGTTGTTAAAAGTACCACCCCTCTGGATTCCAGAATTAGTAAAATGACCCTAAGGGACCCTAAGTGAACTTTGACCGTCATATAAGGTATTGTTTCAATACATAAGCATACCAAATGTGAACATGATCTCTAATCTATTGATGCACCAAACTTTTACAGCCATTTTACATTAAAACCTTGTTCCCTATGCACGGATTGCACGATGACCTCAAGTGACCCCTATATGACCTTTTAATCTCCATATCTGTACCTATAAACCCATGTTTCAATATGCAAGTATACCAAATATAAACCTGATCCATCACTACACTAAAATGTTACCCAAAAAGTTAAATGGCACTATCAGTGATTTGCCAAATCAGAAAATTGAAAAAATAATCAAAAATCAGATTTTTGCATTCTGTAACAAGTACAGCTATCCTAACATACCCTGCAATTAATTGGATATTTTAGTCATTACTGTCCGTAAGGACACTTTCTACAACACATAATTTAATTGAGATTCATATCCTTGAACACTGCTGTTTTCTTCCTTTTTTGGTAAAAATAACTTACACAAATTCTACTGACTTATTAAGTGACCTTATTCACTTTTGAACTACTCCTGCAAATTTTGAATATTTGACTCTTTTGGGCAGGTCACTACCAATACTATGATCACCACGCACACAGGCGAGCATGCGATTCATGCTGTCATAAGGTCAAAACAAAGACCTAGAGATTACAATTCTGTATCAGAGGTAAATTGCGTTGTTTTTATTATTTAAGATAAAGGTCTATAGCTTTCTTTCAATTTATTTTGAAATTATGTGACTTATCATGCTCCAAATTCAATCAGTTCTTGCATACAAAGTAAAAGCTTTTTAAATTTTTCCAAGAATCTCTCTCAGTAAACCCTTTAGCCTCATTTCACTGTGCTCAACCATGTTAATGAAATCCGCCATGAGCTAATCCGTAACAAATCTGTATAATTATGCACCTCGACTGGAAACCATCAAATTATGTGAAACCATAGAAGGAATATAAATGATGTATAATACATAACCATGTGCACGCAGTGACATGCCGAGTATAATACATAGGGAAAATACAAGCCATCCAAAAACACATTTGATGTACATAATTGGATGGGTGTATGTGCAGTTAATAGCTGACTGCAAAATGTTTTAGTTATGATTTTTAGAAAAAGATGTACTGAATTCAGGATGTTAACCCTGTGGGCACTACCTGCATATCTAATGGCATCTAAGCACTAATGTATTTTTATCAGTTACTTGTCACTAGCAGGAGGCCCGCGCTTTGCGCGGGCTCCCGCTAGCTGAGTGAACGGGAGCGATAACTGAAATGGAAGCGATCACTGAAACGAAGCGATCACTGAAACGAAGCGATCACTGAAGGAACGGTGTCTTGTCTTTCCTGTAGTTCGCATTTGTAATTTCGTAAATTTTGCACTCGCAACCGGAATTACTCACAGGTTTTCTGTTACTATTTGTTTTTTTTTAATTATCCTACCCTGTGCAGGACCCTGTGTCTATTCCAGCCACGTAGTAATTTACTTTTGTTAAATAACTCCTCAAACTCCAGTATAGTTCTATCACATCGTAGTAGTCATTCCAGCTGGTACGTATGGCGTCAAAATAGAAGGGATCAGACATTCAAGGTATCAATCTCGCGCAATTCGGTCAGTTACCAATCTTCATTTCTACTTAAAAGCATTCACGGGCCATGGCATCAGGATTGCAACGGCTGCAGGAAAATGCCATCTTATCTTCTTAATAGTGGAGTGCGCACCAGGGTGGGGGGGGGGTTGGTTGCCAGCCAGTCGGGGAACAAGATTCCATTGGAGCAGAGTAGTAGCAGACATGCAAATAGTTTCGTCTGGTAGATTTTCTTTTTTGAAAAGCTGTTTTTCTATGAGGGTATGCATGAATTAAGCAGGCAAAGCCTTATAACAATAAAAATATGCAGCAGTTGATGTAGGTTGATCTATGAAATCCCCCAATCCCTGCTCTTTAGATTATTCGATGGACTCAAAAAAACAAACAACGGGGTCAACCGGTGGCGAGAAGCTAGCCGGGTTTTTTTGTTCGGTATGTACATTACACGTCTCCAAAATCTTGGCTACGCGACAATTGATTAAGGAAGATTAGCCATCCCCCCAAAACAATGGGGTGCAGGGCACGTCACTGATTATTAAGGCTTAAAGCGACCACTAACCAAACAGTGTCCTGTATTTCCTGTATGTTCGCAATGTGAACATCGTAAAATTTTGCACTCGCAACCCGAATTCTCACAGGTTTTATTTTTCCTATTGTTTTCTGTAATCCCTCCTACCCTGTGCCAGGACCCTGTGTTCCAGCACTGCGTATTCTATTTAAGGGCAGGCAACTGATTAATAATTAAGGCTTAATGTAATTGTTCGGCTCTATTTGTTTTGTACAACACTTCATCACCCGAAGGCCCTTCTCTAAAATACGTCTTCTAACATCTCCTCCTCACGCTCGCTCTCATACCCTTCTTCTACCTCTCTAATCCGCGCTAGCTCCTTTACAACCCGTAGTACTCTTTAATCAGAACTCCCCGTGACGATTTACATAGCTGTCGCATGGTCGTGCAAGGTTGAACGGTTGAAGACTAAACTTACTAAAAAGGTCCCGTATTGCGTCAAACTCCGCCGCATACTATTGAACCGGTCCGCAATGCACGGGGCATGCAGCGACAAACTCACCTCACCGACGTCCCTGTGTCTCTCAATTTTGTCGTGCATCAGAGAAAAGTGGGAAGAATATAAATCCAAGGATATTTGACAAACTCTACAGTGCATATTGACGTGGCCGGTATGGGGCAATGCCAGCGGCAACCAAAGCACTAATTCGTACACACACCCGTAGCAACCCGCCCGGCTACACACACCCGTAGCAAACTGGCCTCTGCGTACGACACACCCGTGGCAACGCACCTCATGTACACTGACGCAGCACGCTGTCCTCACGCTGTTACTATATACAGGATACTATCGGGTTAACGTAAAAGTATGTTGCCAGTACATTGCGTCAGTGATGGATTGACCGTTTTATAGTTGTTTTTCATATATTTTCCTTGGTAATGTTATCGATTTGGGGAAAAGCTCTTTGGCAAAGACACTTCCACTAGGTCGACCTATAGTGGTGTAAATTTGAGAATGTGATGAAAAACTGAAGGCGGATCTCAGGACAAAACATATCTACATACAGGATTTCTTGGAATTTGTAAGATGTGTTTTGATGAATGAGCAAAGGTTGGTATCCTGTTGCCCCATAGGGTTACTGGTAGTACACTGTCATTTACAGACAGAAAATACAAAATTACGATTTTCTCCGAGTAGATGGACTTTGCATGGAAGAATATGGCACCATACTACCACTTTTAAAAACAAACACTTCGATGATATGAAAATCTCAACTGATTTGAGGTAAGTCGGAGGACAAGGCTGTGGATCACAACAAGTCCTTTTAAAAAAACACATCATAAAACCAAAAAATTGTACACAGAAACAAACCTAGAGCAAAGTGTTTCTGAAAAAATTTAAATACATGCATTGTCAGTTCTAGTCTAGAAGACCGGAAATTGATATTCTCTTTATAAAAATTGGTGCAAATTTCATCACATCCATTTTCCCAACACTTGCGTGCAACATAAATACTTAACGTAGTAGTGACCATTCACTTTGCCATTGGGCACTGGCAGACGAGTCTCAGCACGCACCTTATCGGCCGGTTTAGCACGTGGACATACAACACCTTGTCGCGATCAAATTCTAGAACGATGATCCCTGTTGATAACCTAAATTCAATGCATACATAGTGTTATCTTGTATCATCTGTTGCGATAGACAGACAATTCCATTATATATTGTAAAGCTGTTATGAGAGAATGGGGAGAGGAATTTCACAGGTTTATGGTTATTTTAACATTAGTAATAAGTCAGTTAATTTAAAGAAAACAAGTTATCCCTTAAATATCCCTATTACAAGGAGATCTATTAGTGACAATGCCTTTACAACATACGGCCCACGTATATGGAACTCATTACCGCGTAATATCAGGGAAGCATCTTCACTGAGTAGTTTAAAAAAACATCTCAAATTTGATTTATATCCAAATTAATTTGTTTCTTTGGCTTAGTAATACCATTTTCCCCCTTACCTGCCTTTGGTATAGTACGTATGTTCATAGCGACATACCGCCTAGAGCTTTATGAATAGGCGCTTTACAAATCTATATATTATGTATGTTATAACAAGAATAACCAGACTGGGTGAAATATATACTACTTCTAATCATTTCAGATATATGTATTTCAAAGCAATAGCATTTTGTACAATAGCTGGCAGAAACAGGAAATTTTGTGATTAAAGGAGACGACCCAAATTAATTATATACAGTTTTCATCTTGATTGAATGAATGCCCTTTACCCCAAAACCACATCTGTAAAGTTTTGTGCTGATTCTTCAATTTGTATTGATATGAGATCCAAAAAACAAGATTTTGTAAGCCCATAGACTACTGTGTAAAATTAATATTGGTCAACCAAAAATAAGCATATTTTCACTCATAACATCCAAACCAAACATCATTTAGCCCTAAGATTTAACAGGTAAATGAGAAAAAAAGTAGCTTTCCTTAGACACCAACATTTTGACCACTTCCTGTAAAATCTATGGTTCTGGGGACAAGGTGTACAGTAATCAGGCCAAGGACCTTTAACATATTTTGATGCCAGTGGAGCAATGACATCACTGCCCTGAAACTACCTATTAAGTAGCACGCAGAAGCAAATGACTATAACGTCTTTACTCTAACCCTTATATCAGCACCTGCAGAGTTGTTTTAGATCACAGGGGAATATTTTTATAATTTTTACAGTGCCAAAAACTTTTCCAGTATTTCTATTTTACAGTTTAACCAAAAATATGCTACTCTACAGGTCTAAATATTTGTTTTAAGAACTTTAAACCTTCTGGCCCTGTAGGTTATGAGTCACTCAGAAAACAACTTCCGCTTTTTTTCACAAATTTTAATTTTTTCAATTTTCATGACTACATTTGGAATTGGCATAAAATGTGGATTCAAGTGAGTACAAACAATCCTAGTCATGGTCAGTGGTTTTTAAGGTGGCTTCTCATCATCTTGGCAAGTCATTTGGGAAGCCATCTCAAAAACCACTGACTCATACAGAATCTACCAGGAGTGAAAGGGTACTAAAATAAATTCATGCTCTACTTTTGCTCTCCCCCCAAAAAAAGAGCATGACAATATATGCAATACAGCATTGCCAGGCACTGCCAGTGATTTATGGCTGTGCTGAGAATTAGAGAATAAAAAATAGGATTGTTGTTTTGCCCTATCTATATCGTGTCTATTGGAATGGGCAAGTCCACTATTTTGAGTAGTGGATGCAGGCGCAGCAGTCTCCACACGATAAAAATATGGACTGCCCATCCAATATGACACGATATTAGATAGGCAAAACAACAAATCCTATCTTTTATTCTCATTCTTATTTAGTTTTGGTTGTTTACTCACCAAAAATGTTTATTTTCAATAATATTAGTTTTAAAAACAAAATATTCCCCCCCGCTGTAAAATGACTAACCCGTACTACCTGCGTGCACTGCGTAACCTTATATACGCGCGCGTAAACACGTGCGCGACGCACTATCAATATTTCTCATATAAGATAGGCAACAACCATTGATAATGCGTGTTTGCTTACTAAACCCCGCCCACTGAATAAGAATACTGATTACTATATATTGTATGTCTTTGCTGACTGCATTTACTATACTTCTTGCTTTGTTCAAAAAAGGTGTAAATTAAATTGAAGATGTACAATTTCGCCAAAAAAATGAGGTATACATCAGCCCCCAAAATGTGTGATTTTATAAAAAAAAAAAAGCTTTTTTTTACATCTAAAAATGCAGCGTTCTCTAGAACATGTGTTGTCTGCCATTGCAGTTTGTGAATGATGTCAAAGGTCACATGGGAGCTCATGAGGTTATCAGAGTCTGTGTATACCCCATATGAGTCATGTCAGTAATAAAGGATAAAAGTGTTAAAGAAATTTAAGAACCACATGACACACCATGATCATGCAAAAAAATCCCTAATAGCACCTTGTGGGCTCCAGTGAGTGTAAAAGTCAGGGTTTTTATGTGTTAAGTTTAGGGTTTTTGTGGGATCACATGACCTTATTGAAGTGCAATTTCCCAAAACAAGTGCTTTGTGGGATGGACTAAATACGCTCTGGCCTGTGGCTGTATTGAAACCGCTTTCTGCTGTTATAATACAGATTTTTTTTTGCTGATATCCCTTCAATTTCATCATTTTGCAACTGACATGGTAAAACTTCAATTTGAAAAACTTAATCTCAACAAGGTAGTTTATTTACAAGGATATCTAATGGAGATCAGATAAATATTCACACAAAAAATATTGCTTAAGAAATGTGGCTGCTTGCCTCTTGTCACAAGTTGAGCCAAGGCCCATTTGCATTATGGCTATATCAAGCAAATTAAGATGAGACTATTTGGCTGATGTAAATAGATCAGTTTCCATATTTAATATACTTATAGAATAAAGCCTTCTTTATATACTTCAGGGATTGTATAAAAAACAGAACTTGAATAAAAACAGAACATTTTAGACTTTCAACAATCTCTCAAAGCACATTTAAAAAGCCTTTCATTATGACAAACTGGATTTATTCCATAAGACGACCGTGTCACAATAGCTAGGGGAAAATAAAACCACAACACATTTTGCATTTTTGCCCTACCTTGTCTAGACTCTGTTATCCAATCATGTTGAACTAGAGACAGCTTATTCCCATGTTCCCATCAAATTTATAAATATCTTATTAGATACTTGCCATCCATCATATTTGGGAATAATATTGACAATAAACAGTAGCAGTATTGCTGAGTGTAAGGTGTATCCGGCCACCCCCGTTTAGGGGACACAACCGGATAAAACTTGGGTTTAACTAACTAATTAACTCAATACGCATGCAATTAAGAAGGGAGTAGGGAGAGGAGGGAGGAGTGAGAGAGATAACAAAGAAAGGAATGAAAGAAGAAGGAAGGAGGGAGAGAGGGGCCAAGTGAAAGAGGAGAAGAGGTGATGAGGACAGAAAGAGAAAAGGAGAAATGAACAAAGAGGGAATCAGAGGAAAGAGGTGAAATCGGGAGAGAGCAAGAAATGTACACTCTTTGCAATGTGGCAGAATGCATTTTTACGATATTGTCGCTTACCTAACAAAGTCCTTGGCACAACTAGCCGGGATAATAGCTGTTGTCTAAATATTGGGGTCAGATGAAAAAAAAAAGTTATAGCAAGAGATATAATTTCAAAGCACGTTGTTTTTTCCTTTTCAATAAAGTTCATAATTAAACATTTCTATTGTCACTAATTTACCATCATACAACACACAGTGTCTAACCGATCACCCTAATATCTGTTTATACTGATTACAGATTTTAAAATTCAAAATTGGTTCATTCCGATTCCGATTTTTGTTTTTGTGTGTATTTTTTTTGAATATATCATGCGGCCGTTTTCGAGGTGGACACTAGCGGCGCAGAAAGTAGCAGATCGATTTAGTCAGTAAAAGGGCCGAACATAACGACTGGGCACGAATGAGTAAGTTTGTATAAATGTGAATCAACTCATACTGGCACGAAAACTGAGCACTCTGGGGGGATGGGAATACATAACTAAGTAAATATGCATCAAGTTATATACAATTGATTATCATGATATAGGTGTTCCAAGTTAAAACGCTTGTACCAGCAGTTTTGGAACCAGTTAATTTTAATTTTTCTTTTGATATTAATTTAATCGGTATAGAAAATCAGTAAAAAATGATAATTTTTGCCGATACCGCCATTACCGCTAAGGTCATAATCGGCCTGATTCAAAAATACCCATCATTAATCGGTTATTCTCTATCATATATCACGTGAATCAATTTTTAAGATACATCTACCTTTTTACTCATAAGATGATTTCTTGTTTTGCCCCCATAATTTATTAACAAGTTACACCCAGATAGACCTGCTAACAAATACATTGTAGAATGTTGCAAATATGAAGGTATTGAACCATGACAACACTACCAGCACCATGTCATTGTCGTGACACCTAAAAGCTTTTAAAGCCAATTTCATTAGTATTAATCAAGTCACACAAATCACTCTGGGAGGGTGTTCAACCAAAACTTAACAGTTTCAAGCTGGTTATTGAGTCCATACTACAGAAGTCTTTAGCAAAGCCGATTCCAGATGTTCCAGGTGACTCAGAGTTTTTCCCCAATGAGGGCGCCCCCCCCCCTTCCCCAAAAATTTTCAAACAAATCATGTTTTTGCATTTACATAATGCTTCCATATACTAATGACTGTGAAATAACTAAGCGCAAATCAAAAGTCCTTCATATTGAAAATCACATCTTTATTTTAAAATTCGATCTCGAATTTTTGTTATGCACAGTATCCTACGGGCACTATATACTACAAATAAATGTTTACCGCATCAAAGGAAAATCGATTCATCTCATCTCAACCTTTGGAATTGAGCTTTTAGGTAACTATCTTCAGTTCTAGTTGCCTATTTTAAGTTCCTATAAAATTGTATTCAGAAATCTCTGAGCAGCCTTTAAACACAACTTCATACAATTTGTATAAATACTTCTGAAAATCAACAAAATTTTCATGTTTTAGGGGATGGCAACAAACCTGTGAACCCACTGCACTGTAAACTTTTTCCTGTGATTAAACAATACACATGACTCGATGAGTAGAAAGGTGCACATTTTTTTGTCTTCATTGAGAACATAGCCTTCATCAACTTCATTTCAATATCCATAATACCATAAACAACATATATTTACTCCACAGATCACAGAGTTTAAAAGACACTCCAAACAGTCCGAGTGTTATCAGATTTTGAGTTTCACACCCTAAGTGTTTCAGGGGATAAAACCCACTAGACCCTCGATAACGCTCCAGAGTTAAAACTCTAAATGCATCCACTGGTCAAAACAGTGATTCAACACTCCAGAGCCCCCATGTACACCAACTTTATTCACAGGATGTATTGCTTGCATCATAGGTGAGGATGCCCACATGCTTTGGGCTGGAAAATCTTTATTATTCCCTTATGAGGAATCAAATTAATTAAATCGGGAGGAACCCCTTCCCCCCACATTAATGCTGTCACTGATGAAAAATTCAGTAGGTTCAAAATCTACATCTGTAGGTAAATAGAAGGACACACAATTTAATTTTTATTATTTTCTACCCTAACCATGCACTCACGTCTAAGGTCACCCGACAATAAAAAATATATCTCTCTAAATGTAAAGTATTATCCAGAACCTGAACAAGATGGGAGAAATCAATCCCTAGCTTCAACAGATACAATATACTTTGCATAACAGCAGTGGTCTAAAATGTGCATGCAGCATTTGTAGGAATAGCAATAAATTTCCACATGTCTCATAGCTTAGCCTCATTAGGTTACCCTTATCTGGACTTGTTTTTGTTTGTTTAGCCAGATAGGGCCGCTAGCTTGCACTAGATGTTACCTCCAACCAAACACCCTGGACAGAGCTGTATCCATCGTAATATTTAATACAACAGAGATTATATCAACGCCTTTCCACAAACCTCTGTTTAGATTGGAGATCTTTCTGTAGGTGCCCATTTATGACGTTACCTAATAAATACTAATATATACAAAAATAGCAAAGTGTTCACATGAACTATCACTTGACCTAGAAATATATTCTGCGGTTTTGAAATTTAATAAAAAAAAGGAAAAAAAGTCAAGTGATGGTCTGAGCTGAAGTTTTGTGGTAAAGTGTACATCAGTAATAGCCAGTGTGGTCACTTATCATAATTTGAACAGGACAAGAGAGATGAAAATTCTCTTTTTCTGTGATTGTGGTATTTTTTCTTTTGTCTTGTTATTTTTTTAGAGACCTGAAAAAGATTTTCTTGCTTTGGTTTATACACAAAGTTCTGATTTTGACACCTGATCAATTTCAAAATGAGCACAATTCCCAAAACCAGGTTCAGGTAACAATAGCCAACTTAGGGCTGGTATCTGAAATGAAGTCTAACTTTAGACCTGGAGTTAAACCAGAGTTAGTCCTACATGAATGGACCTTTTCTTTCAAATACTCCTGACAGTTGAATTAAAAGGTGAACAAAATTTCTCATGGAGGGCGGAAACAGCCCATGCCTATTCTTAATCATTACAGTATCATTCAGCTAGGGTAAATAACAAGATATTGGAATTCTAAACTTGGCCATGCACGTTGCGATACTACAGTCATGCTCCGTGCAGGCACGTTTTTGCATGCATTATGGACTGGTGTGGCATTTATGTTGCTAGCACGTATTGAATTGTGGGAATTCAGCAAAATTTTCTGTTGGTTATACATAGCTAATTGGTCCATTGTTGAGGATGCGGGTCATTGAACTATATAGAATTAAATACATTCGTTGTTGTGTCCAGAACCAATCCCTAAACCCTGTAATCCAGAGATCTGCTGTTGGAGCACATCACGTCAAGGATATTTAAGCTCAACCCAAATGCATTCGAATTAACCAAATTACGTCATAAAAATACCACATACTTCCACACACTCCTATTCTTTTGCATGCAAAACCTATCAAAAACGCCAACATCAAGCACTGTGTTTGCCCAAAGAACTTTAGTGTAATCAAGGAAAGGGGGGGAGCGAAATGGTAAGACTGTCCCATCTTCAGGATCCCCTAAAAATCTGATTACCCTAAGTTTAACAGTCCATGACCTTTGAACATCAATATCCATATAAGGAACCCCTTTGCACCTTAACCCCAAGTCTGGTTTCAATCCGACTTCACTTTTCGAAGGAGACCTTACAAACGAAAACCTAACCTTGGTTGGAAAAGCTAACCAAACGGAACACACACACACACATACATACAGACAGACAGACATGCGCGCTCTCACAATTATCTCCTCTCTGCTTTCAAGCCAGGGGGATAAAATACAACCCTGAAATTTGTGGGAAGTTTCACTGAGGTTATTCTATACAGAAAAACAGGGTCATTACACTATCTGGTATTAAAAACACGATGGTAGCTACAGATCATCTACTGCGCTTATATCCAGGACTTATATAGATCAACATTAAATAGATGGGATCTATTACAGTAATTTGTACATTGACAATTTGGGGAATTGCGTCCTTCTCCATAGAACACTGTACAAATGGTGTGGGAGGAGGCTGTGGGGGAAGGGTTCTGAACAGGGGCACGCGCCCCTCCCCCACTGGTTACGCTACTATTCTTCATTTGTTTGCAAGTAAAGAATGCCCACCTATTGGTAAAACATAAACATGATCACATGGAAATATCTCAGTAAAGCAAGGCCAAGAGAAGTCCACCTGATATTGAATGTCCTATAGTAGGTATTTTATGGGATATATTCTTTTTCTAAAGGAAGGTTGAAAGAGTTTCAACATTTGGAATAGGAAAATCTGACACCTTTGCAATACAACTCAGCGTGTAAGAGCACCCAGATCTTATCTAGCATGCAACACAGTACATGATAACACAATCAGCTTGCCACACAGATTAACTCTATATTGGTATTCGTTCAAAACTCATTGACAAGATTATCGGTATTATCTTATCCAAGCGTCTCTGGCACAAACCCTACGAGACACTTCCAGTTGTGAATATGGCAAGAGCTTCACAATGTTGTTATTAAAACAAGTGTGTTATTAATATTAAGCCCAGTTACCTGGAATTCCAGGAAATCCATTATTCGCAGTGTGATCAGGACTGAATGGGAATGGCTTACATGGCACACATCAACTCAGGATGTATAAAACAATGCAACAGGCAAAGTGAATGTGCGTGTGTTGGATGCACATCATTTTTTTTTTTAGGTCCTCTTTTTTTTTTTCGGTTCAACCTTACCACTTTATTCCACTGGAGGGCAGCGATTACTGTAGAAATAGCCCAATGGCACAGCTGTTTGAAAATCATTTATATAACAAAACCAGAATAAAACAAAAATATCAACATTGAACACCTTTTTGACAATTTAATTTTTACAAAATTTCATTGCGGGCAAATATTATTTTCTTAAAATTTTTTCCCATCTTTTTGCCTGAGACAGTGAGACGCCATTTCCAGATGATAAGCGTGTGGTGACCCCCTAACACTTTTGTCTTGTTAGCCCCACATTGAGTCCAATCGATTGTCTAACATGTCAGAGGCACTGGCACAGTTTGCTCGAATTTCCTGATGAGCCGCTCATTTTGGGGCCAGTTGTGCCGCTTGAGCCCTAAAATGGTCCGGATAGACACTAATGGAATGGCAGAAGATGGTTTTATTTTGCTGAAGACCAATTGGCTTTCAATTTCCCGGGTCGGTAAAATTTCCAGTCTAACCCTGGTCTAATGTTGAATAAAAAAAAACATCGGGTTGTTTAATTGACATCGGTTAACGCAAGCTAAAGGTATCTAAACTCCCTTTTTAGAACAGGATCACCTTTATTTTTCATGTTTTTTTCGAATTATTCCAATGAACTTTGTGATTCTTTTTTTTTAAAGTTACTTCGCGACCCCATTCTTACGGGCCCATGACCCCTTTTGGGCAACCCAGGTTGGGAAACACTGCATAATGCCATATATTGAGAGGTTTTAGAAGGAAATAATCAACAATACCTAAAGTGGCAGCCCAATTTTCACTAACTCCCTGGTTTTGATTTCAAATTTAGGACCAAGAAATGGATACTCTGGATGAAGCCACACGTCTGTCCCACTCCTTCTAACCCCCATGAACTTTTCAAATCAACATTCATAAGATCAGAAACATTCACAGAATTTAAATACAACCTACGCAAGCTTCCTCAGACGCTCGCATCCTCATTCACAGAATTCTTCTCAGTTCATCACATAAAAAAATAAAATGGCAGTTAAATGGATTTGTGCCAGACTACGGAACAACTTGTTCTTTTTTTTTTCTTTTTGCCTATAATGTTTACACCTCATTTTTAAAAGAAAAAACCTTCCTAAAAGGCAAAAAGGGTATGTGCTAGAACACCACATAACATACTTTTAAACATTCACATTATAGGCACGTTTTTCTATCCAATTGTTCGAGATTTGTTTTGTCATCAATACATAGCAAAGAAATTTTGCTCAAACATAAAAGAAACAAAACACTATTTTAACCCCCTCACACACACACACTTTTGAACACAATTCCCTTTTTAGGACGATAAACCCTTGTTTTATTTATATAATCAACCAATTAGTGTGTAGGTAATAAACCCAGACCAAAGCAATGCTTTTAGATTTTCCTCCATTATCGGTATTACTTGTCAAGTAGGGAGCCGATATTATCATTACGTGTTTGTACTCCACTCCACAGGATAGTATTATCCACTTACATGTCTGATGCACTTTCACTCTGTGAATACCAAATATGCCCCTTAGGTAAACACACAGTACTTCAACTCTTCTAAAACCCCCCTTATCTCAGAACTATCGACCCATGACTCCTGTTTGTTGTATTCACACAAGCCTCGCTTCATGTTCACACATCCAAAAACTTTTGTTGCAATTTTTGGATCATTTTTCACACTTATGTTAAAGTCAGTAGGTGATGCGAGGACGGAGTCGTGCAGCAAAGGGTTAAACTCGTCTTCCTGTTTTGTACGCTGGGCAATGGATTCGACGTTCCACAATGGAAAGCCGGCTCAAAGGGAGCGAGCCGTGGGACCATTCCCCGGTCATTCTTGTAACTAGGGCTGTGGGATTCTGCGTATTTTAATAACCCATGTATGAACTTTTGTTTGTAGTGCTCGGCAGATACACGTACATGACTCCTCATCCTTCCTAATCAATGGTTCTTAGGTTTCAAATTTGCAGTTACACTGAAGTGAAAACTGTAAGAGCGATGATGGCATGTGGTTCTTGTTTCTTTGAAGTCGTTTTGGTTTCATTATTTTGAACATTTACCCATGGTGTGTCACTCAGAAGATCCTGACTAATCATTTGGTTCCTAAAAATCTCATTTTCTTTATTGTACACATTTTTATCAGGGTTAAAATTTTGGCGAGAATCTAGGGTTGGAATGGAGAGAATCTAGATTCAATTCTTTGGGGGGGTGGGGGGAAGCTGCTCCCCCTTGTGGGGAACTTGCCCACAATAGGCATATACTGACTAACAAACTTTAATATTGCTTGCCCCCTCAAAATCTATATGCCCCTGCAAAAAACAAAAAAACTGGTTATGCCACTGTGTACTTCTAACTTTGATTATGTGGCAAATGCTAGGACAAAATGTGATTTGATACTTAAAATTAGCCTATACTGGATAACAAACTTTAATAGTAGTGCCTTTTCCCTCTCGAATATAATTAAGTTCAATTATATTCACATAGAGACTGCCATTTAGGCACCCAAACTTATCCACTAGATCATGATATTCCCCGAACAGCTCCCTATATTTCTTTTGGGTCAACAAGGCCAATTGAGATTACGTTCTTGCCCTTTAGAGGGCACGTGTGGTCCATGTTTTTGTGGATTGAGCTCTCGTCCTGCAATACAAAGGCTCGTGGGTTCGAGTCCCACTGCGGCCACGTTTTGTGCCCTTGAGTAAGGCGCTTTACCTTAATTCCTCCTCTCCACCCCGTTGTATAAATGGGTACCCATCATTATTCAAATGCTGGAAAGTAATAGACTCGCTGTGCGGGAGATGGCGAACCCCCGCACAGCAAACATACTACGGAGGAGGTCTGGTCCAAACGGCTAAGAAAGATAAGATGTCACTCCTCGCTCGAGCTGCTCGGCACGACAACTTTACTTTACTTTTTTTATCTTGCCCAGGGACGCAAACACGTGCTGCATCGGGCATCAAACTCACAATATACAATGGTGTTAGGACCGTGACCTGCCTTATCGTTAGGCCACACATGCTCATTTTTTTTAAAATTTATTTTTAATGTGTTCTCCCCATTTGGTTTGGATTGCCCTGGCTCACTAACACTCAGATTCATAAAAAAAAAACCAATTGTCCTTATTTAAGGACAAGGTTCTTTACACTGACATTTCAGATTATCTTCATTTTTTGCTGGTTAAAACATACCATACATTGAGAGGAAGATTCGATCGTTAATCAGTAAAAAATCTGCATCATCTGACAGGCAAGGCTCTTCAATATGTTTTACAGATTTTTATAAAATAATTAGAATCATAAGGCATTGACAGATTACATTTACCTATCTGTAAGGAGATTTAATAACATCACTCCTAAATTTCTTAGATATAAATGGAGGACAATCTAAATTTTGATTATTTTTTTGTTTAATCTATTAGATTTGATTTCAATGTATTTTGAATTTAAATTTTACTCTAAACATTGGATTTGTCCCGATGCAGTTCAAATAGATTAAGTTTTCTATGATATTTAGAGAGAAATTTATTGCAATTGAATTCATCCATTTGTTATGTGTTGCAATTACTCCAATTCTACAATTTCATTTCAATCCATTTTGTGTGAAGCAGTTACCTTGCATGTACTGTTATGCAAAAATTGGCAGTACTGGAGACAAATCAAACAAACAGAAAAGAATTTAGCCCAATATTTTGGGAGATGCAACTAAACAAAACAAAATATAATAAAGATGCACGCCATGTGATACCTAAATGTTACATTTCATGCATGTAGCCAGGATCCCCACCCCCGGGATGCGGATTCTGGGGAATCCAAACCACAAGGCAGGGGGGCCTGGGCCACTTATGGCCCTGCAGGTTTAGGAGGCAGAGGGCCCAAGCAGGTTGAGGGTCCATACGGCAAAGAAAAAATGTTTGGTGTTTTGCCATTTGAGTCTTATGTTCCCAATGCAATCTCCTTCTTTTCTCCCTTGTAGACCCCCCGGTTTGCGCACTAAACCCTCCGCACCACCCTGGCTAGGTTCCTGTATTTGACGAGGGAGTGTTGCAATGGGGAAGGTTCAGGGATGGTCAGGGTTGGACAATATACCTTTTACACCTTCCATGTGTGAATCTTGTAATATGATGCAGTCTGCAAGATGTAAAACCTCTTTCACAAAATTCAAATAAAACCAACACTTCCCCCATTGATTTTGCATTTGATTAACTAATGACCACCTTACAATTAACCTCCTTTATTACCTCAATCTACTGCAGGCCTATCTAATTAAGTACAAACCCTAGTTCAGGCAAACTTCTGCATTTTACAATCACTGCCAACTGTCAAAGCTGAAAACAACACCTTACACCTGTGTTTATGATGATGAGGGAAAACAATATTAAAATATGCAAAAACCCCACCCAGCTTAAAAGCATGCGATATTAATTAGGCTTTTTCTCTGCTTTTTTAAATTAGCCTGGTCAGATTTTTATCTTTTACTTTGAAAACAAATATCCTAAATATATATTTTATGAGTTAACATTTCCCACAACAACACGCTGAGTTTGCATCATGCATCCAGTGAGTTGATTAACAAGAGATCGTATGACCTCATAATTGAGTTTAGGGATGACACCAGGTTTTATACACTAGAGGCAGATCGAAATTCTCAATTGGGGCGCCAGTCACGAAACTTGCCGACACAATTTGTAGACCCATTTTTTTTCAGTCGGTTAAAACTCTGAAGAGAGGGGGTGGGGGTGTAGGGGTTTTTTTTTCAAGCATTAAACAACACAACAGAGTAACATACAGCAACTGCAACATAGATCTACAGAGCGTCCACCACCCTGTGTGGCAAAAAGTCCGTTTTCTAGATCTACAGGGCATCTGGTGCCCGGCGCCCTGTCTCTGGAAAAAAATAGGGGTGCCCCCCCCTAAATCTGCACTTTCTCACAACATAAAACAAGCAATATAGTCAACAACTGTGCTTAAAATGGCAAAGAATTTTATCTAACATTGTTCCAGATTGGTTAAAAGTTGTTCAACTTGGGCAAGGCAAATTTTTAATGAAATAACTATATTGGACACAAGTTTACTTATTGCAAGGTAATTGGTATTCCCTGTTGGTTGGAAAAATTGAAATACTCAATAATTTGATTTGAATAAGGACAATCCTCTATGAATCATGCATGTTAATCTAGTTGTCAATCTTGTTACAATTTGGGCCAATTTTATCAAGATTGCCGAAATTGTCTTTTGAAACTTGATCCTATTTTATAAGCATAGTCCATTCACTTATCAAGAAAAAGTTCAGACCATTTTATCTGAGAGTTTAAAGGCTGACTCAAAGATTTCCAAAGGTTGGCGCCCTCAATTTTCTAACAAAATTGTATTTTTGCACATACTAATTACTATGTGCAATAGCTAACCTCAAATCGATGTCCTTCATATAGAAAATCACAAATCTGTTATAATATTCCGGATCTGGAATTTTGATTATACACACTATCCTATGGTACTGTTACACTTCAAATAAAGGTTTACTACATCAAAACATACATCCGATTCAACTCAACTTTGGAATTGAACAGTTGATTGAGGAGGCTATCTTAAACTTTAGTTTACTATTTTATAATCAAAAAAAAAAATCAAAATCTCAGACACAGCTTTTTATTTTTAGAGTAATTTTAAGCAGTGGCGACGCAATTCTGACAACTGATATAAGTAGAGACATGCAAGAGCTATTTCCTCTGCAAAAATCAGAAAAATCCATTGCAAGAATCTTGCCATAGAGGCCTACAAAGGTCGGGATTTCCATGTTATAGCGCCCTCTATATGCCCATTTCCCAGTAGAGAGACGTGTTAAACATAGATTTTAAAAAAGTAAATCATATTTGCGCAATGAAATTTCATAAAATTTACACAGGATGAAGTCAGTGATACAAATATTCCAAATCAGTTGTCAAAAGTGTTTCTCTAATTGATATTTTTGTTTATATTCTGGTTTTGTCATAATAATGAGACTTTAAACAGAAACTGTGCAGAGTCTGTCTCTAAATCTACCCTCAAATTGCTATGGCTTCATGAAGGCATATCATCATCCTTCTTCTGCTGGCAAAATTTCTTGAGGCAGCACAACATTTCTTTAAGTAGGAAATTTTGTATTAACCTTTGATGGATCAGCTTAGCCCACCCATTTTATGAGCACACAAAAAGTTGATGATTATTGCCAGAAATGTCAAAGTGTAAGACACGCAGGGCCAGAAACACTTGTTATTCAGGGCAATTAGTTATCAATTAATCATTCGGGGATATGACTGACCATAATGATAAGTATTCTACGGCACGGAAGTGGCAGAGTCTACATGACGCACTGATTGTCATTTGATTTGCTGCGTTCATTGCGTGCATAGACTCCCTCACGCTCAAATCAAATCCATCACTGTTAGTGGGATTCTATGGATGATTAGTCATTAGTGTTCCAGTAACATTCTCCATGTGAGTTCACATGCAAGCTGTTTAATACCTAATACAATGAAAGCATATGGCAGAGATTTTGGAAGTTGAGTTTATTAGTTCACTGATTGTGGGCGACAATCAAAAGCAGTGGTGGCCCAAAATACATAAACTTTATAGGCCAGAAGTTTTTTATTTTTAGTGAGCATTTTAATTGTGCAAAAACTCATAATAACATGCCAAAAAAATGTCCTCTCTCACGACATACAGTTGATATAAATCATGGTCATTTCAACAATGCGTATAAAGGAACTTTTAGACTGAAGGCATACACTATTAATTATGTTGAAAATTTCTAGAAATAAGGAAAAAGAGTCAAATTCAGTACACTTTCTTCTACTTTATATCTCTGGATCATATGTGGTTTGTATAGATATCATTTTACCTTTGTGTGTGCGTCCTATATGGGTAAATTTGAAAAGGCATTTATTAAGATCTGAGTGAAAGTCTATCATGTTCCCCCCTAACGCCCCCCCCCCCCCAGGATAGCCTCTTAAAAATTTGCATTTCATGATGAATGCCCACAAAATTAAAACAGCCAGACTATCTTCAAGAAGTGTAAATAATCCCAACTTCAGAATGCTACGTACCAGAATATCCAAACGAGCCAGCTTCTTGATTTTTGTGAACTGGAAGATAGCTGGTCATTAATAACAGACTCTTTTTTCAAAGTCACATCAAGACTTTTTCATTTACAGAATGCCAAATGCTATTAATGCAGATAGATCAAGTTCATCCAGACCCTCAAACAACTCACAATGTTCTTGTGCTTACGATGGTTTTCATATGTGTTGTACATAGATGGATGAATACTGTAGGCTTTTTAAAAGGGCATTTTGCGATAACAAATGCACATCCTTGGCCTTACACTAAAGTTGGATTTTTATATAGCCTGCTGCCAAAATCTTAGATAAAGAGTAAGTCATTGTGTAATCATCTGGTAAGCAGCGTGGGGGTAGACACGACCTGCTCGATTTGGGCATGATTGCAAATGGTTAATTTGGGGAACTGCTAAGTGCATTTCCTATGGCCAATCTCGGTTCAGTTACATACAAAATTCCTCTGAGCCATCAGTTCCATAAATATTAGTAAGATAATAAATATTAGTAATAAATTATTGACTTCAAAATCTGTCGGGGTTAGTGGATATTAAACCGCATCAAAACTGTAATTTCAATAACGGTCATTTAAGAATTTAAATATTGTGACCAGATCTAGCCTTTAGTCAAGCTATGTCCGATACTTGTAATAGCGCCCGCTACCCTAAAGTCTTTGAAAAAGCACTAGCACTCGGGTGGCGCCGGATGTGATTGCCAATTTGAATATCCTACCCCCGTGAAAGAATATTCAGAAGTTGCCATTACCAAGAGTGGGTTAGTGGAGATAGAATTGGTTGGGTGAGGAATCGTATTCTGGCCATTGTTTTCAACCATTTTAAAGTTTGCCATACAGAAATGGTGTGGACAGGGAGAATCAATGGGTAGCCACGAGACTCAATTGGAGCTATGGCGTCAATGGAGCTAAGGTATTGCCCCCTCCCATGCTTTTTGATACTAAGGGTGGCGGCAAGGTTACAAAATATAGGATTATGATTGCATTTACATCAAGGTCCTGAACTGATTGTTAAAGGCAACTATCGGTGATTTGCTAAACGCAGAAAGGAAAATCAAAAAAAAATATAAAAAAATCAGATTTTGGCATATCGTAACAGTACAGGTACCCCTAACATATCCTGCAAAGGATAAGACCGGAAGCAAATTAATAGGAAAACATTGATTAATGTTATCATAGTGACAATGACTACAACACCATTAATGGAATGGAGAGTATATCTTTGAACCAACATGCAAATTTTCTCCTTTTCTGTCAATTCTTTCACTTGAAAAACTAACTTATAGAATTCTACAAGCTTATCCTCAACTTTGAAGCTATTCCGGCAAGTTTCAAATATTTGAATCTTTCAGAAAATCACTGATAGGTCTTTAATAGCATCATCCTCAGAACCCCTCTACCAGACGTGGTCAAAATATTGGCACTGCGTTATGAGCAAAAATGTGTCTTATTTTGGTCAACAATATATTAAATTCTACCAGAGTAACCAGATACCCTATGGGGGCTGACAAAATCACATTTCTAGCTCTAACATCAAAATGGAGAAATATTGGGCCATAACATTTAACATGAGGTTTTAGAGTCAAGTCATTCAAACAAGGTTGAAAACTTTATAAGCTAAAATCAGTTCATCCCCCTTTACGTGCTGCTGTTTTCAAATTTGTTTTCTCCATGCTTCAAACACTTAAATATGATGTTTCCACAAACAAATTAGATAAAAATGTAATGTAACTGTTCATGAATTAATTGGTTCTGTGTGTGTTAGCCTATCTTCACTGAATTGCAAATATCTTACAAAAAAATTTCAGTTTCATCTTCCCTAGAAAATTGTTCTTCCCTATCTATAATAGTATACTGTTTATGAATTTTTTCTTTAACAGTCATCTAGAAAAGCTACTTCAAGTTGTCTAAGGATAAGTGCTGAGTGGATTGATAAATAGCTAGAACTAGAAGTGTTGCCATGATAAATGGCCTTTAAACTGATATAAATTAAAAGGTTTTTTTCATTACATGTAAAGTGTGGACAAATTGGAGCATTTAACACTAATTACTCTCTCCTTTTTGCCAAGCTAGAAATAGAGGCTTTTTTGATTTAAAGTGCACAGCAATGATTGAAGAAGTGTGGTAACTCAACACGAATCTGTCCCTAAACTGGGGATTTTTTGTTGACAAGTGTGTGCCACGATTACTTGCATGAATGAATCATAACTCCGCGCATGTCCAAAACATGAGTCAATATCAGTCAATTTTTATTACTCTCCCCATTTGAAAGTATCTGTAGTTTGAAGCAAAAGAGGTTATACCACTTATGATGATACTATTGGAATACTCTATTAATACCTAAGGAGGATTACACTTGCATTGCTCCTACTCCCAATGAAAAGTCCAGTTGAGAAAATAAATCACAATCAAGGCGTTTAAAAACCCTTTCTCATCCTAAAAAACCCAAATATGGTTTACAAAACAAGAACAACCAGTATAAAAAACAACTACTACACTCCTGAGCCAAACAAACTGACTTTAAAAACCATTCAGTATCTGCTTCAAGTCACAGCTATATAGCTGCGACACGGTACCCACAGGAACTTCTTTTTCATCAGGTTGCAAAAGAACAGGGGGTTTCCATCAATTTCGGTTCATCTCCAACAGAGTCACATACACAAGAATTAAACAGGACAATATTGACATTGAAGATACTTTTTTCACCGCCCAAACAATCATTGGCCTGGCAATATGGCTGCCTACACTTGGATGGGTCTGACGCAAATAACGTAACAACAGAAATGTGATTACCATGTCTTATACAATCGGCTTATACATGGGCTGTAGTATTCAGTTGCAAATATCACGTTTGAATCGAGTAGGCGTACATCATACAACAGAAGCATGAGGGGCGTATTTTTAAATAGTTTATTTATCGTGCTGCTGCGTTCCAAAATAGAGCTGCTAATGGGAAATAACAATTTATAGGATTTTACATTTGAAGCCGTAAAAAAACAGGCATTACTCACTTCCAAGGCCTTGCAGTTTATATTAAGTCAGTGAGTGCTACTATGCTGTGGGTGACTGAGAAATCTGATCCTGTGTGATAATTGTTACAGCTAGTAGTATTGAGGAACAAGGAAAATAATGGCATATTGACAAGGTGTTAACGATGTGGGCGCATGGAGTAGGGGGTGTGATGAGCTTGTTTAGTTACAAATTTGATCATATTCTTAGCTTGTGTCAAGTAAAAATCCTCAATAAATAAAGGTAATTGATACTAATTTGTTTTAGTACAAAGTAAAAGAATAATATTTCATCCTGATGTATTATAGTAACTTGAACAAGCACTGTATTACAGTTTTGTTGTAAATAAAATGCCAAGTCTTGTATAAAAACCACAAGTTAATGTAGAAAACACAAACAAAATATTCCAAGTGCCAGTGCACATGATGATATGCAAGATAAGCGTTTCAGAATCCACAGACACCTGTATAAAAACAATTTTGTTTGACCTGTGAATAAATGGAAATCAAATTAACTTTGATATTTAATGACACCATTGACAGGGAATCTAGAATATTAGGAGAAGCAACTGAATAGAATATAGTCACTCGAAGTTCAACATTTTTCAATTTTTTCCCCCAAAATGTTCAAAATTATAATTATTCATTTTTATGACTCAATATGGAATCAGCATGAAAAATGCATTCAAATGAGTCCAAACAAGTATATTCATAGGTCAATAGTTTTTTTAAGATGGGCTTCCCAAACAACCTGTGGCGGTAGTCATTTGGGTCAGAGGTCAAGCTGTGTACATACACCCCATATGAGTCTTGGGCCAGACTGACTGAGTATGAAGTTAATTGCTAAATAGGTAAAAGAGTACAAATGCAGGTTTAATTTAAAGGTGCATTTTGTGATTCCAGCACCTTGTTTTATTCATGTTTCACTAGATATCCTTGAGAAAAGCTTATTCACAAAATGTTAGTTGATTGCGATGTTGTGGTTTTATGTTATGAGCAATTCCTTGTGCTGTAATTGTGCTGTAATTTCTGTTCATTTACGGACAGAAAATACAAACTCGCAACTTCTTACAGATACGACCGAATTTGCACATAAGATTAGGTACACATGGATTACTGAGGCTAACGGTTCAGATGATACAAAAATCTCAACTTTTTTGAGGTAAGTCGGGGGGGGGGGGCGGTGGGCGAGGTTGTGGATCGCGAAATGCCCCTTTAACATTTTGACACACACAGACACATACACACTACCAAAGTGCCACTCTGCTTGCACCAGAGTGACACAAAAATGATATCTTTAGGGTTCAAAGTTCAGACCTGCAACTGTTCCTCTTATTTTTTATAACCCCCTACAACATGCATCCAAATCCACATTATCCCCTTGGAGGCATTCAATCATGGTCCCTTCTTCTCAGCAATTGAATTTAATTGAATGATTTCAGGCAACTGATAACGAGATCTATTTTGTCACACACACAAGGTTTTTGGATGACTCTTACCATCGATTCTTGCCATATTTCAAAAAATAAAAGGGCACAAAATCAAATTCCCTCCGATTCAAGGAAACCAACAACCAGTGAAGAGCAAGTGTACAAAAAGAGTCCAATAGTTTAAATTTACAGGAGTAGCTTAAGTGAAAGATAAGTCTGAAGAATTCTCATAGGTTATTTTTTCCAACCAAAAAATTGGAAGAAAAGGGAGAAAACATTGGGTGTCCAAGATATGAATCTCATTCAATTACATGTTCTAGTAAGCGTCCGTAAGGACCGTATGACTAAAATATCCAAAGTCTTGTCAATTGATCATGTTTGTTCTGTATAACCTTTTGACACATTTTTTATTATCACAACCAAATTGAACCTTAGACCTGGATCACGTACCCGGAACTATTACATGTTTGCAATACTATATTAATTATTTATGCAATTACTCATTCAGAAAAAATGACCCAAGCCTGCAAAAGGAGATTGGACTTCACATTTTAGTTCTAAGTCAATTCAACGTTTTAATCCCTATTCTGTTTCAATTTCGAAGTTCCTCAGAAATTCCTGCAAACCCTTTTAAATATCACATTCTGCTATCCCCGCATTCAAATAAACTAATCCAATAAAATCAAATTGTAAACCAAAAAATCCTCAAAATCAATTTTGCATGCTCAGTTCACATATAACACTTTCCTACACTAGTATCATCCAATGCCCCTCACGTGTGTTAAGTAATTCAAGAAGTCTTTTTCATCTTAAGAAGAGTGTTCAAATCATTACCTGTAGAATACATAACCCACTACTGGTACTGCTTAATCTCTCTCAATAAAGTGTAGGTCTTGAAACAGACTAACAACCAGCTCCAACAGCACTATCTGTCCAGTCGTCGTTGACGGTGTAAGTCCCAGACATAATCCATTCTCCATTTCGCAGTGAAATAGATAAACGCTTGAGTGCTCGCGGGATAACCGTGTTGCATGCAACATAGTACTAGTATGACACCCATTATTTCATACATTTAGTGATAAACCACTTTCGCTGTCACTCTGGAATTCTTACCATCTGTGGAGTTAAGACCGGGTGAAGGGTTTACTATGGGTGGCATAGGTTCATTTTCCTTTCTTCTCACCTTAATTCACTAATTATCTCTTTTGAGATTCGGGCATACTTAAATTTTCATCATCTTGGCTGTTTTATCAAGGTGTTGCAGGTAATAACTATGCTCCGTCCCTTTCACATAAAGTTTTCTCTCTCTTGGTGGAAATATAAATTTATCTTGTAAAATGATTGATTATAAATTACAAAATAAACAAATCCTTTTAAACTTCCTTTTCTTTTTTTTTTCTTAACACCGCTTTTTCGCTTTAAGATTTCAAAAGAACAACTGAATTATAATAAAGACAACTCAACAGATACTTCATTTTTTTCTTTCCATCTTTCTTTTCTCTCAGTGATTAACAGTCAGCTGCTCAGATGAACCATTTTTAGTCTGCTGCAGGTGATAAAAGAAAATGAATGAATGCTTGCTTCATTTAACATGTATAAACAAAAACATTCAAGCGAAGACCAGACTGGTTATTAACCATTTTCCCTCGATGCCCTACTTGCAGCAGAGATGTCTAATCAAAGTACAAGGTGAATTTGCTCGTCACGAAAGTGACAATTTAAATTGGATTTCCCTAGATCTATCTTTTCATAGTTACTGAAAAAGTGCTGAATCTTATGAGGGAAACCAGAGGAAAAAATCTAATTTGCCCCTTTCACATGAACAATAAGGAGAAAAATATTCATAGAACTAGTTAATGAGGACATCCACCTAAAACACTTGAGTTTCAGCTTTTATTTCAGCTTGTTTCTTATTTTGACGGTTTACTACTTTTTGGCCTTATGAAACATGCCAATTTCACTTCGCTTAATTTTACTACTTTGGACCAAAAAGGGGGGAAATGGCCTTAATGATGAATGGTGTATCTGGTAGAATTTCAGTGAAAATCAAAGTGGCAATAGACAAGATGAAGTGGCAATGGACAAGATCAGAGGCTGTTTTGAATCAATCCCATGATGCATAGAAATATGCCTATACTGTACTAAACACATGTCAGTAGGCCTACTTGGGGATAAAAAGTGTTCCAAAAGTTTTAAGAACCACAATACATTTCATAATCATGCTAAAAATTCCCTAAATACTAATGCTTTGTGGGTTAAAATGAGCATAAAAGTCAGGGTTTTGTGTGTGAAAAATAGAATTTTTATGGGATCACATGACCCTATTGAGGTGAAATTTCCCAAAACTGGTGCATTGTGGGATTGACTCAATATGCCCTCTGGCACAAAAATGAAGTGGCAAAAGACAAAATGGCAACATGATTAATCCTGTCAACGCCCTATAGTACATTCTGTATAAGCTATAACTGAATCAGTGACTTTTGAGATAGCTTCCTGCAGTCATTAGGGAAGCCATTTCAATTTTAGTTACTGACCTAAGACTAGGCTTGTTTGTCCTCATCTGATAGCATTAATGCTGATTCTGAACATGGACATGAAAATGCATAATCTTGACATTTTTTGGAAAAAATACTCGCCTGCCGGACCCAATCTAATTGCTAATTAGTTTACTTATTTAAATATCACACTTTTTGTCTCAGATAGCTTGTTATTGATGTCATTCCATAATTGGTTGCCTATACAAATAACTGTAAAAGTCAAGGTGACAATTAAAAAAAAAAAAAAAAAAAAGGGAAACAGTTCAATCTATTTCCCTAGGGAAATAGTTCGCGTAATAGGAATCAGCCAATGAGATAGCATGATTATGCTCATGAATATTCATGAGGTGTAATAATACATTCTGTATAAGCTATAACTGAATCAGTGACTTTTGAGATAGCTTCCTGCAGTCATTAGGGAAGCCATTTCAATTTTAGTTACTGACCTAAGACTAGGCTTGTTTGTCCTCATCTGATAGCATTAATGCTGATTCTGAACATGGACATGAAAATGCATAATCTTGACATTTTTAGGAAAAAATACTCGCCTGCCGGTCCCAATCTAATTGCTAATTAGTTTACTTATTTAAATATCACACTTTTTGTCTCAGATAGCTTGTTATTGATGTCATTCCATAATTGGTTGCCTATACAAATAACTGTAAAAGTCAAGGTGACAATTATTCTATAATATTTTTCCAATCAATGCGCGAGATTACGAGAATAAACGCATATGTCAGTTGACGGCAATATTACAAGTAGATCTAAATATATTTGCCTTTTGCTGGTGTGATTTTTGTTTTTAAAGAATTTAAATAATGTTTATGCTTTGCCAACAATACAGATTGTTAATGCAAATCTCTTACACAGAAAGTGCCTTTTCTCTCTGATTTTTAAGCTCCTGAATAGATTATTATATAATGTAAGAAGGCTTGAGGTTGATGACAGAAATTACTTCGGCCTTCAACTCAGAGTTTGATGTTTTCTTGGTGAGGTCGATATTTTCTGTTACCAACCCAAAAGCAATCCAATATATTAGGGCAATGCAATGACTTGACAAAAATAATTCTAAAAAGGTTTCTAAAAATAAGAAGAAAATGACAATATTTACTTGACAAGTTGCATGACTGAGTGCCAAGTATTGAGGTAGTGTTGGGCGGTATGCACTAGTCGAACAGCAGTATGTGGTAGTCAAACAATGGTGTTGCACCACACGGAAGCTTCTACCTGATCTAAGAATGATTAAAGTTTGGTAGATTATAAAGCTAATCCTGTTCTTGTTCTTCCCTATCATGTTTGGTATGTACATGTGCAAAAGGAAATAATCAATATTATCACAATTATCATAATAACAAGTCAACATTTGCCAACAGGAACATATGTAAAAAGGAGCCTGTAACTCCAAGGCTCCCCCCCTCCCCAGCCCGCATTTTCTCTCGGGGCCCTGAACCTAAGACTAAGCATGTTTGTATTCATTTGCCATGCTGCTTTCAAATGTGGTCATGGAATAATTTCTTAAATATGTGACAATTTAAAGTGTGACAATCAACTGAATTGATGCTTGTGTAATTTAAAAATTGCAAATGGTATCGTCATAGTATTATAGAAACCAAATGAGTGCACCTCATTAATCACAAATCAGTTCTGAATATTGTAGGCATTTTTTTAAAAATTCAAACAGTACCTCACATGACCAGAATGTTTAATTGGCCACCGACATCTGTAAATTGACTTTTTGTTTTTTCTAGTCCTGTTTTTAACAAGATAATGATTATTGCCTTTCATTTGGTATTTATCACACTCTAGTATTGCACTCCTTTTATTTAGTATCAATCACACACTCGTACACTCTAGCTCAATTGATGTCACTGGTCAGGCAATGACCGCCCAACACAATATCCACGGATGCACCGCAAGATTGCCTTAAAAACAGTTAATTGCCTGCAATCTATGTTAGCTCCCTCAAAGTCAACGACATCAGCTCGCAATTATCCGTGGCATTCACAGGCAGACAACTTTTCCCAGAATGTTTGTTTCTCCAGGGCGACTCTCACAAATGGCATTCGAAGATAATTTTTAAACTGAAATCTCGTGCAAATCCCCAGATTTTGGACCCCTCTTGGAATAATTTCCGTCACATCTCCGGCAATCTTGTCCAAATTTAGCTGCATCCCAAATCAAGCATTGGGAAAAGTGCAATCTAGTGTATTTGCATTCAGGCGTAATGTCAGTTTCTGTGTGTTTTTTTTTAATAATTTTGTCCTCCTCCTCCTGTTAAAACTTTATCAATCAGTGAGTTCCATGTTGAACATATTGGACATGACAGGGTGGACAATTATCCGCATGCAGCCGATACCCATTTGTACACAGACTCCCCATATTTAGTAATTGGAGCATACCATTATCTCGCCGGTGTAGCCTGCGGCTACAGCTGCGAGTGTGTGGAAGTAGAAAACGACGAGTATGACACCCATGTTTTGCCAACATGAGAGAGGACATGATGTAGTGCAATTACACTTTAGCAACTGGATTTATTGCTTTCATTTTGAAAGGATCACCTCTCACCGTCATCGATTGACATGTTCTTTTAATAAGTAGTTGTCTTTCAATTGAATTCTTGATACATATCAACATGCAAGTGTGTGAGGTTGAAATAGCTGACTTATGTAAAATACATTCATCTTACAGTACAGGTGCCCTTTCTGAAGCCAGGATACCACCTTTGGTAGCCAATTGCTATAACATTACTGGATATAAAGAACTACGCCATTTTACGATAGCTATGGACTGACTAATTGCATGGTTGATTAATTTGATGGTTTGGAACAGATGTCTATGGTGAATAAATCATTTAAGCTGGTGTTTTGAAAGGGTGTCTAACTTTAGACCTGGGTTTAAACCAGGTTAGTCCTACATGCGTGGACCTTTTTTTTCCTTCAAATACTGTGAAATTAACAGGTGAGAAAATTCCTTGTGGATGGGCCGGAACTCCATGAGGAATTTTCTCAGCACATTTTAGAGTATATTGAAAGGAAAAAAGGTCCACTCATGTAAGACTAACCTCCTTTAAACCCGAATCTAAAGTTAGACTCCCTTTCAGAATACCAGCCCTATTGAATAGTGAAAGTTTTAAAAAGTAAAAACTTTATTTATGTGAAATGTTGTCCCAGAGCAAAAAAAAAAATCAAATTAAATGAGCATTTTAAGTATTTTTAAAACACACTTTGTTCTAACTTGCTCTACATTCAAACTAAACAACTCTACATTGACAATTACTCAGCTAATTCTGTCCTTTACGATAATTTATATCCCCAACTATATTAAATATAGTGAAAAACTTAAAGTGTATGTGGCAGCCATTGATTTTTTAATTGGGTTTCTTTGATTAAAAATAGTTTCAGACAATATTAAATTGGTGTTGTAGGGTAATTGTCAATGTATTTTTTGCAGGGTTTAAAATTTTGCCATTTTCACGAGCAAGCACAAAGCTAAAGAAAAAACAAAAGAAACTTTTGTTTACTATGATTTAAAGAACCAAGCCCTCAGAGATATGTAACACAACAGTGATTAAGAAACTGACCGGGACAGCTTGGGATTGTTAGGGGATACCACCCTACTCTTTTCAAAATTCATTGTGATATACATGTACATCAGATATAACTCTCTGTACATGGAACTGATGGCTTAACGTCCCTCCAAAGGACGGGATATTCTCATGGTTCATTTACCCAAATCCAAATGAACCACAAGAGTGTGGAACTCTAGTTTTCACGTTTTTATGCAAATTAAATTCAGAATTTAGTACCCAATTAAACCCCGGCAAGTGACCTTACCAAGATTTGAACCAGGAACCTTTTATTTTCAGCACTCACTATCTCCGCGCTCACTATAACTGTTAAGAAAGCAACAATAGCCTGTTGTAGAAAAAAGGTGAGCGCACAGAGATAAGACTTGACTCAATTTTTGCTATTGTTACATTATTATTCCTTCAGATATGGGGTGGCTGGGCACATTCACGCTCCCCCTGCCAGTTCTCACCATCCATGCATGGTGCACTATACTGCGTCAGTGAACAGATATAGAATCCCTCTATCCTAATATACAGCTCATTCACATTCAACTGCTTACAGCCTCCCTAACTGAATTGTGGATCAATTAATTATGCCGGGTCACCGCTATTAGTGATCAGTTTTAATTTACTTATAACTCTTTCTTCTATAAGGGCCTGATATTTTCTTGCAATAAATAATGCATTGCATATTGCATAGATTGCTTTATTTATCATTATTATTTAATTTTTTGTAATCACTCTAGCATTTTATATAGTAGTGGTGTTGAAAATCGAATAATTTTGTGGAAAAAAATAAAATTTGTCAATGTGTTTGCCCACAATCACTTCCTCAACAAATCAACTGCATCTGAGGTACAAATAAATAAACTGCACAAAATAGAATTTAAGGCTTAAAGCACAATCAGTCATTTTTTTTCCAAATTCAAAAATACCCATTTTCTCAAATTGCTATGTTTAGGTTATATCAACACTTTATAATTACGATCTGACTATTAATGGCCGCCGCCGAGAATGTTGTTCATTATGTAGCGCCAAATGCCCTGTTTGTCATTAGTTGGGGATGTCAAATGGAATCCTGCTGGAATTCCTCGAAGCAATCACCTCCGAATGTAGTTTAAAAAGGGGCGACACCCCTGTTTGTTGGGCCATGTTAACTTCCAACATGTGGACGTGCCGAAGACTACTTGATCAATCGCAAAACAAGGGAACAAGTGCCGGCAAATCGTGCTCGGCGTTGGCAACAGAAGAGAAATTGGAGGGATATCCCATATATCTGGCGTTGGTCTGGGGCGCACGCCAGGATAAAATGTTTTTGTAACTCCGCATAAGAAACGAGCTTGGTGTAGGCCCCATCCAGTCTATCCTGTAGCACTTCATTCCTCTTCATGTCCCGGTCTCAGATCCATTAGCAGGATACTCTCTACACAGGCTCTAAGAATTTCAGCTTGGTTAAATTGGGGGAGATAACCAACGTGCCAATAAGTTTGTGTATTAATTGCCATTCATTTCAAACTTGTCCTTTGCGTGACAGGAAATGTCTTTCTTGCTGTCGGCAACATAGGAAAAACCCCCTATATACTTGAAGTTCCGTTGAACCTTCTTTTGAAAGTTGGCTTACCATCGTCTGTGCAGATAGGTTGAGAATGATCATTACGTCCCCTCATTGACAAGTCATATGAGTCAGTCTTCCTGGCATTTAGATTTAGGCCGACCTTTCTCTGCAGCATTCTTCAAGTATGTTAGTAGATCTTTTGTGCCACCAACAAAAATATCAGAATCATCTGTTAGAGCTAGATCATACGGCGATTCAAGTCCTGTGGAGAATGTCTGCCTTTGGTGGTCTTCGACGCTTTGGGGGTTTGGATGTTGGGTCCCTTTTTTCTTCATGAATGTCAAGAACTGGCCGTGTCTGAGAATGTAATCAACCACACTACAATAATAGGGCGCAAAAGAATAATCTCCTTTGAGGCAGTCCATTAGGTAGGAACTCCTTTGTGGCCCATCCGCATGGTCCCTGGGCACAAAGACTATATGGTTTACTCCTACTGAATGGCAATGGCCTTGAAAAAGTCCTCTTTGCGGGAACACCGTAGTTGGCGAGATTATGCAGCATTACATCCCTCGTTTACACGTCCAAACAGCCGTGGAAAATCTACAAACACAATGAAGCTTTTCGTCTTGGAATTCCTCAAACTCTTCTAAGATCCTTTCTGGGGCAAAGTATCGAAGGTAGTTGTGAATCGCCTCTGCGAAACCGTTCTGTTCCGTCTGAGAATGGGAGCTATGTGAGGAATGATTCCTGTTGAAGCAGCATGGAGTGTATAGATGTGAGAGCCAAGTGGTGTACAAGTGTGATTCCGCTTGTAAAGTTTTGTTTGGGGTGTTTGGAGGGTTCGCCCTTCTTTGGTTAAGAGGAAAGAATGAATGAATTTTAAAGAAGGCAGCTGGGTTTTTTCCCATCAGTAAGGTGTTGTTACAACTTCCTAAACAGGTGATCATGGAATAGTGGATTCCTTATCCCAGAATTACCTGCAGAAAAATTTTGTTTGGGACCAAGGTGTCCTTGGTGTTATTCTTTTCTTCAGCCAGATCTGAAAGCTCTCTATAGTGAAAGGTCCAGTCTGGATGGAAAAAGTGTCTGCTATCTTGTGATTGAAGAAAGGTTCATCTAGATTAGTGTTATTCTGAACTGGCTTGCCAAGTAGAGAACTAAAGTGCTGAAACCATGTGTCAAGGCGCTCTTCAGTTGTTTCACCTTTGATTCTTATAGGTGGGGTAGCCTTCTTATCGGTCAGCTCCCTCAAGGCCTCCCAGGCAGCAGCATGCTTGTTTATATTACAGTTCTTTGAGGAAAACAGACACTTAAGCATTTTAAAGCGGTCTTGAAGATGCCATTTAGGATTATTACACCTCATGAATATTTATGAACATAATAATGCTATTTCATTGGCTGATTCCTATTAAGCGTGCTATTTCCCTAGGGAAATAGATTGAACTGTTTCCCTACAACCTTGTCCCCAGAGTCACAGTGAGGTGTAATAAAACAAATACTACATGGTTTATATCGGGAAATAGGGCTCACTATTTTCCCTTGGTACTGGCTACGGGCCTATCACCCCGAACCCGAAGGGTTCGGGGTGATAGGACCGTAGCCAGTACCTCGGGAAAATAGTGTGCCCTATTTCCCTCTAACCATGTAGTATTTGTATACTGTTTTGTTTACTACTAAAAGTCGGATCCCAACATTTTTTTGGTAAACATTGCATAAAAATCGTAATTTCTTGACAAATACGGTGTGTTAAAGGTCAAACGAGAGATTTTGAGGCACCCAAATATTGTGTCATAATAGTAATTTCCTATAGGATACACACTCAATAGATTTCTTACCTTGTATTTGGCTACAGAAAAGAGAAAAAAGGTGATTTTGATTTGCTTACATTCAATGTAAAACATAGGCTGTATTTCATATTTGCTCCTATAGGAAATTAGAAATTTTACAATTTCTGTAGGAAAGAAACATTTCTCAGCTTAATCCTTTCAGATGGGGGTATTTTTGATGGAAAGCTTTACATCATGGCAAAAATCAGTACTTTTGATTTTTTTAGGATACCTGATATGTGAAATCTCTCATTGCACCTTTAAGCTTAGCCACTTACAGGGGTCTTTAGTGCAACCATTTCAAAACATTGCAACAGTGCAAAAAAATGGACTTTGATGAAAAATAGGGGGCGCGATTTGTTTACATTTTGAAGAAATCGCTGATAGTGGCTTTAAATGATAAACATCACATAGTCCATTTTTTCTTGAACAAGGAATACAATACACATAGCTTCCCATGGGGGTGCTTCGTGAAAAAGAGATAGAAAATGCCTCACCGATTAATCCCACTTGTAACTCTCAGGCCAATGGGGTTGCAAAAATAGGTCACTATTTTCATTGCCTCCTCTAACTTAGTTTTATCAAAAGAATATTAAATAATTAATTTGACCAAACAAGTGGTTGTTATGACTTTTTCATAGCTAAATTTTGAGGAAATATTGGTTACATTTAGTTCAAAGTTGTGTCTTTTTAGAAATTAGTAAAAAAAATACTCATTTTTAAAATGAAGTTATGTCCTCCACCCTCTGACCATATTATATCTTTCTATCAGTGAGATGCTTCCTACAATGGCTCAGAGAATGTTTTACTTATTTTAACACTAGCATTTCTAAGAAGCATGAAGTACTGTCACCATTTCTTCCCAGTATAATTGGCGGCCTAAAGCTAAAATGATGTTTATAATTGTGGTATCGGCTTAGATGTTACACGCCTCTAGCACAACATTTACCTTGAAAAAAATTCATACACTTATAAAATTTGTAAAAATTTTTGTATTTAAGATATTTAAAGAATTTTGCAAATAGTAAGTGTGAAACATTTTTAACAACAGAAGTGCGAACTTAAGATGTCGGGCATCACGCAGTAGTCCAGTACTTTCTTGGAAAAGACAGAACATTTTATAAGTATTTTCTGTCATCGTCATCATGTGCTAGCCTACAATCGGTGCTAAGAGGAAGGACGCTCTTCACAATAGTGATGTAAATCGTAATGCGACACAGCAAAGTTGTTGGCAATTTCCGCTTCTCAGTGTGCACACAAAGCACTTTGTACCACAAAGAGCTAATGCACTGGCTTCCTGTAGGTGAATAACACAACATGCCCGGGTATTTTCTTGGTATGGCCGAGCATTTTGACGCACAGAAAAATTATCCCTTCTTTGTTATTTCAGGAAAGAACAGAACATTTATGATACCTTTGCTTTTTCGCTTTAATTCCTTGTACGGCTCTAGAAGCATGTTGACGCATGAAAAATATTATTTTCCTGATATCAAGTAGAAGAAAAATTTTGGTATTTTCCCCTTCTAAAACCTTTTAATATAACTATACATAAACTTAAGAAAAACTACATGAACTAAAGATGAGCATTTCCTTCTAATTTCATTGACTTCAAATTTAAAGCCACTATCAGGGATTTCTTCACAATGTAAACAAATCGTGCCCCCTATTTTTCATCAAAGTCCATTTTTTTTTTGCACTGTTGTATTGGAATTTGTTGTAGTAAAGACCCCTGTAAGTGGCTAAGCATAACATGCCATATTTGTCAAGATATTATGATTTTCATGCTTTGTTTACTAATAAAAGTCGGGATCCGACTTTTTTAAAGCCCAGAAACAGTCGTAAATTGCATCTTCAAAACCGCTTTAAGTGTCTGTTTTTCACAAAGAAAAGTAATATGGTGTTGATATGACCTAACACTAGCAATTAAAGACACTATCAGTGATTTATCCGAAAGAGTGAAAATATTTGAAATTTTGCAGGAATAGTTTAAAAGTGAAGGATAATTCTGTAGAATTCTCATAAGTTACTTTTTCCGACTGAAGAACTAACAGAAAAGGAAGAAAACGGCAGTGTTCAAAGATACAAATCTCCATTCAATTACGTGTTGTAGTAAAATTGACTAAAATTTCAGATTTTGTCCTAATTAGGTTGCTTCTGGTACTATTATTTGCCGGGTATGTTAGGACACCTGTACTTGTTACAAACATGTAAAAATCTGATTTATCAAATCCCTGATAGTGCCTTTAAGAGACAAAACGAGCATTTTAAATTTAGAAAAAAATGACTGGTACTGGCTTTAAGTGAGAGGCAATGTGCTGTGACAAATTTACCCAGGGCGTTCCAAGACCATTTTTAATGGGGGGGAGGTGTTGCCAGCAAAACCGTCTATTTGCCAACACAAATAAGATATTGGCATTATGATTTGGTTAATAAAACACACAAGCCATCTTTAACAAACTCGAAGATGGGAGACAGCAGTGCAGTACTGCAATGCAGCCTACCAAAATCGTTATTGCAATTACTTGCAGTATGCCCTCATTTTCTGCAACACCATGCAGTATTGCAAAGAAGTTAAAATGATCTTAATGCTATAATAGCACATTTTTTAAGAGCACCCCCAATTTTCAAGTTTTTGACCATTTTTGGCACAGTTGTGTTGGTATTTGTGTAGTAAACTAAACCTGTGAACAGTAATGCTCAAAAAGTGTGTATGCATCATAAAAGAAGGGATTTTGTAATTAGATTCGGGATCCCCGATCCTCATTCAATGGCAGCGCTGAAAACGTGAAATTCTCTCTGTCTAGATACTGAAAGAGCACAATCTCACAAAAAATTCTAACTTGACTTGTGTGAATGTTTGCATGTACATGGCGCTATTTCCTGGCTATTTCATATTGGAATGTTTTCAGCAGCCGTTGAATTATTATAGAGGTCCAATATTAATTATTCTAATCAAAATTCCTTCTTATGCAACACATAGAGAGAAGTTCGAGGATGAAGGGCATGGTTGGGGATGCTAAATTTTTTTCAAGCAAATACCACCATTTTTGTAATTTTAAAGTAATACACGTACCACGTGCAGTATAGCACTCAAAAGAATTTTTTTTTTTTAAATTACACAAAAAATTGACATTCCAACTACATCTTTTATACATTAATGCCAATTTGCCGACAATTCAACCCATTTTCCGATGAATGGGCAATTTTGCTGACAAATTCTATAATGAGGGTTACACCCCTCCCTGCAGGGACGGCCCTGAATTTACCAAATTATTTTGGCAGTTTAACTGATATTTCGCCATATCTGTAATGATGTAAATTGTGATACCATGTACCAGTGGCAAGCTATATTCTTAACTAGATGTGTTCAGCACTATAATTATATGTTACAACTTCGATACAGCTGTTTTTCAACATTCACTGTCAGGGTCGGTCATACATAATTTTGCTGGGGTTCGAAATTCATCTCTTCCCAGTTAACTTGGCAATTAAGTCTTTTATATTGACTGTGTAAAATTTGCACTTTCTAACAAAATTAAAGGCTGACTCAGAGATTTCAAAATATATATTTTGTATAGTAATTAAAATAGTCATCTAGAACTAAAGATAGTCACCTAAAATGCTTAATTCCAAAGTTAGAGATGAATCGGATTTTTCGTTTTCATGCAGTAAACATTTACATACAGTATATTATGCCATAGGATACTGTGTATAACAAAAGTTCCGGATCTGGAATTTTATAACATAGTTGTGATTTTCTATGTCAAGGACTTCGATTTGAGCTTAGTTATTTCACACAGTGATTAGTATATGGACAAGCTTTATGTATATGCAAAAAGATGATTTGTTTGAAAATTGAGTGCACCCTCAACGGGAAACCTCCTTTAAATAAAACAAACTATCACACCCCTAATATCACACCTTACATCATACCACATGCCAAAGTTCACAAGCTTTCACAACATGACATGGTTTAATTACGTGAATGGTGTATTCTCTGAGTAATGAGCTTGATCATCAGTGGTCAAAATAGCATCTGCTGTCGACAATTCTGTAGTTTTTAAAGCAAAATTGAACACAATTTCACTATTTTGAAAGCATACAAATCATGACCGTAAGCCATCAGGATTATTTCTGCAGCCTGTGACACTATCAGTGATTCACCCGAATGATTCAAAATATTTGAAATTTGCAGAAATAGCTTATAATTGAAAGACGAGTCTGTAGAATTCTCGTAAGTTATTTTTTGCAACTGAAAACCTAACAGAAAAGGAAGAAAACAGCAGTGCTCAAAGATATAAATCTCCATTCAATTACGTGTTGTAGTAAGTGTCCGTACGGACAGTAATGACTAAAATGTATGATTTTGTCCTTATTAGGTTGCTTTCAGTCTTAGCACTTGCAGGATATGTTAGGATACCTATACTTGTTACAGAAATACAAAAATCTGATTTTTTATGATTTTTTTTGATTTTCTGATTTAGCAAATCACTGATAGTGCCTTTAAGCATGGGATTCTTGTATCTGTGCGGTGGAAACCACAGCAAATAGGGAATTTGTGATTTTTGTTACGCTGCATTCGGTGCTGCAGTCCTCCAGTACTACGGCGGTCCGGTAAGTACATATATCCTGTTTCTAAAATTGAAAAAAAAAGTTGGCCCCAGCGTTTGAAAATTCTCAAGACTGGAATAATACCGAAAGGCATTGTGGGAAAAAGGGATGCGGCTATGACGGACTGATAACGTTAACCTCTCACGCAGTACTAATTTAGATAATATCTTTTGACACAGACTACACACTTTCCGGACCGCCGTACTCCAGTACAGAACGGTGATTAAAGGTGCAATGAGAGATTTTGAGGCACCCAAATATTGTGTCATAATAGTAATTTCTTATAGAATAGACCCACAGAAGGATTTCTTACCTTGTATTTGGCTACAGAAATAAAAGGTGATTTGTATATGCTTATATTTCAATAGAAAACATAGGCTGAATTTTGTATTTGCTCCTATAGGAAATTAGAAATTTCACAATTTTTGTACCAAAGAAACAGTTCTCAGCTTAATCATTTCAGATGGAGATATTTTCATAGAAAGAGTTACACCAATGCAAAAATCAGAATTTTCACATTTTTAGGGACACTTGTTATTTGAAATCTCTTGTTGCACTTTAAGCTTTACAGCAAGGCCAGCCATTTAATTTATATGTTGAAGTAGCTACTGCATGACATTTTACTTGAAATCAGGTACGTGCTTTTAAGATTTTTTGTCTGAAGTTAGACCTTCTCTTTTCATACAGGAGGCTTATCTTGTCTAAACACCTTTTGATCCCATATGAAACTTTTACATATTTGACCCCTGCTAATTTACCCCCTTCCATATCTCAAAATGCTCAAGGATTCAAAGTTACATCATTAAGATTTGGAATCAGCAAGTCATTGTTGCCTAGAAACCATCAAAACATTTTGTGCAGACTCTTTTGCAAGGTTATATGCAAGCAGGGGCGGCGCCAGGGGGGTGGCTTGGGGGCGGCCGCCCCCCCTGAGGTTTTCAAAATTTAGGAAAATCAGGGGTTTTTTGCACAAAAATTAGGGGTTTTTAACCAAAATGAGTCCATGTTGTACTGTCGACCCCCCTGATGTTCGCCCTCCTATGATTTACCCTGGCGCCGCCTCTGTATGCAAGGTCTATGGTTCTACCGCTGGACTAACACCTTCCTTTGTATTGTGCTTTATTCTGTTTTGGATAACAAAGGATATGAATATTAATTTATGCAAATTTTGAGATAAGACATGGATGACTTACTATAAACATAACCAAGTGTTTTCTCAAATTTACCTGAAAATCTCTAAAATTCAACTCAAAAATTAAATTTTAAAAAGCCTGCTGCAATGTCCCGCTGGAAGAAACTCAAAATGGTTATATTCTTCAAATAACAAACAGACAGAATCCATATGAGTGCTACTTTTTTAAACTTAACCCCTAAAAATAAAATTTTGCTCTAAACAAACAACAGGTGACACGCTACTGTCCCATACGCAGCAGTATTATAGCCATAACACACTGTACGTCATCAATAACATAATTTAATATCACCGAATACTTCAATTCCAATATAAATACTAGAATTATAAGGTAACAGTATAGCTCTGACCAGCAGATGAACTAGGCGCCCTCTTTTCATTATGTTATCGGCAATGCTTAGCCAATTTGGTGCTGTCTACCAGACATTAAAGACACTATCAGAGATTCTCCTGAAAGAGTACAAATATTTGAAATTTGTAGGAATAGCTTAAAAGTGAAGGATAAGTCTGTAGAATTCTCATAAGTTATTTTTTTGCAACTGAAAATTGTCAGAAAAGGAAGAAAACAGCCGTGTTTAAAGATATGAATCTCCATTCAATTACGAGTTGTAGTAAGTGTCCGTACATACAGTAATGACTAAAATATCAAATTTTGTCCCTAATAAGTTGCTTTTGGTCTTATCACTTGTAGGATATGTTAGGATACCTATTCCTGTTACAGACATGCAAAAATCTGATTTTTCATAATTTTTCTCGATTTTCAGATTTAGCAAACTGCCGATAGTGCCTTAAAGTGGGCTTTCTTCCTTTATTCTCCCCTCTACTTCATGAAGAACATTGGTAATAAGAAAAACAAACTTAGACCGCACTATTTACAGAAACTGATGATCAGACGAAGGTCCTTATTTGAGAATTTCAAGAACTGTAATATAAGAATCCTGCGCAAATATGTAGCCTATCTTTTGAAGATCCAGTCTATAAATAGATATTAAAGTGCCATAAATGATAACATCATTGTAAATCTGGAATAGTCTGGTGTGCAGATTCAAATTTTAGTTTACAATCAGTACTGGTCAATTGACAATATAAAACATTGAAATTTACATACCCTTATGAATTTATTTTGCAAGAAGCATTTTCCATCACTTAAGTCTCAGTCACATAGCTGATTAATTGCTAGAAACCCACTTCCAGATTGCTCAAGACTGTTGATTGGTCATTTTATTTAAATCATGAGCAGTCTTTCTTTTTCTTTCCATGTGTAGTTTGGTCGCAAGCTGTCATCTATGTGACTGAACCTGTCACTATGAGTAACAATATGCTCATCTACCAAGGACACAGTTCAGTGGGTTGTACTTGTACATACATTGACATGAACTGACCTTGTGTGATCTGGGTATCAAATATCATACCCAAAAACCAGGGGTGTATTTCTAAATACATTGGTGAATGAAAGCTACTGAACTGTGCCAAGGGAATTGAGATTTTACTAGCTCATAGTGATGTACCTGTGACTGTATCTTTTTGCAGCAATAGTATTCACAAATTTAATTGATCTTCACCATTTTTTTTATAAAGACCTTGATTCACAGTAATTTACTTTCACAAATTGAGATTCCTTGTGAAAGTGTAGGAGTATCGTATAAGAAGTTAATTGCTTCCCAAATTATGTAGTTTTGAAGTATTTACAAGCACAGAAGTCTTGTGAGAGAAGCACTTTTAATTTCACAAAATTTCAGAGTTTGGCCTTTTGATATTGAATTTTTGTAATTAGAATTGTAATTTGAAGATGTGCTGGAAACGGCAAATTACGGTCTGCTATTATGAAATAGTGCCGCCTCATGAACCAACGCAACAACTAATGGATGAGTGTAGACATGTAAATGCCCCATTTTCCCTGTTATTATACATTGAAAGGACATTTCCAGACATTTCAGCAGCCATTGAAATATCATTGTGGATCCCCGATATTAAAGGGGCATTTCGTGATCCACAACCTTGTTCCCTCGACTTATCTAAAAAAGTTGAGATTTTTATATCATCTGAACCGTTGGCCTTAGTAATCCATGTGTACCTAATCTTACGCACAAATTTGGTCGTATCTGCAAGAAATTCATAATTTTGTATTTTCTGTCCGTAAACGGAAATTACAGCACAGTGGCCTGGGGCCGTGGGAAACAAGCAATTGCTCATAACACAAAACCGCAAGATCGGAATCAACTCAAATTTTGTAAATAAGCTTTTCTCAAGGATATCTAGTGAACAATGAATAAAACAGAAGGTGCTGGAATCACAAAATGCACCTTTAATTATTCTATTTACAAAATTTCTTTTTTCTTTGCAACACCTAGAGAAAATGGCTTTACCATTCACAGGTACAGTTTAGAAATAAAATGTGTTCCTGACTTTTTCTGTTACGGTGTTACTACAGTGACCTATGGAGTAGTGTAACATGAAAGATATGTACAAAATTAATAGACCGAGTCTGATTGGAGAAAAAAATTGAAAACAAGTTGAAAACAACTGAATTTATAAATGCTGAAGGCATGCATTCTTTCAAAAACGTTCATATACAAAGAAATCTTTAACTGTGTCAAAGGTCACAAAGGGGTCAAACTGTACACCTTAGACATGTCTTGGGTCAGTGATTCTTATGGCCAAGAGTAAAGTTAATCGGTTAGTATGTATAAGAGGAAACAAGGCATGGAAAAAGCTGTGGAGGGGTTACTAGAGATTTTACATTGCATTTAAGAGGATTAAGAGTAGAAAACATTAAAATACATTTTGACTTTGACCTACAGATCTGTATCTCATTGCAAACTCGTTCTAACCTCTTCATGGCCAAATTCATTCCCATTGAAAAATGCGTGGTACATGATTTGGCAGTCCTCTATGGTGGTCAGTGTTCGATTTAGAGGGGTTTTACATGCACAGATGCATGTAACATTTGCTCTGTGCATGTAAAATTCAGCCTGTGCATGCAGATTTTAGTGTTATACAGCCCATTTTCTGAGAAAATCCCAAGTTGTGCATGTAACTTTTCTTTTCTAAATCGAACACTGATGGTGGTAGTGTTACCTACTAATGTCTTTTAGTTCAAAAGTCTTCATAATTGGATGAGGGATGTGGGCAGTAGAGCAACTTGTTTGTGGAGACAAACGCCAATGACGATGCTGAAGACAGAATCTGTTACGGCAAAATCCCCCACCAGGGATAAAGAGCATGGGTTGTTTGCGAATGGTGTACTGCACATAAATGGGAACTACATCAAAACAACCAAATACTATTCAACTTAAATCTGAAAGTTGAGTATTTAAGGTGACTCTGTTAAATTCAACACACTTCAAGATCTCTCAGTAAGTCTGACTATTGTTGAAAATGTATACCAAATGACACATTTTTCTCTATGGTAACACAAACAAATGATTCCTGTTTGTTATTTCTGTCACCCCATCCACATCTCCATCTTCCTCTCTCTTTTTTCCTAAATTCAATTCCCTTTTTGTTTTTATTCCTTATTTCCTTTCCCTAGTGTCCTTTCTCAATTCCTAATCCTTATCTTCACTTAATCTATTGAAGGGAAGAGAAAGACAATGTTTCCACTTTCTTAAAAATATAAACCCGAGTACTGTTCCTCTTGCTACCTATCTTTTACACCCCTCTCTGTCTCCAGCAAGCACGGAGTTAAATGTTGTTCACCAGTTCAATGCTCAGAGGCAAAGACAGCCGAGTACATTGACTTGAACAAGCCAAGCCGAAGAATTACAATCCCCCATATACAATGCGCCAGACCTTGAATCAAATTTACATGATAATCTACATTTATATGCCGCTACAATTTCGATTCGGCTCAAAACAGACGGGGCATGTAAAACGTGCCTAAAACAGTTTACCTGCTGGTGAAATTGCTACATGTTGTTGTCCGCTAAATGCTTAGCTAGTCATTCGATCATCTCTATTTTCATTCAGGCCATGGTGAATAGGCAAAGAGTGGGGATAGTTAAAGCAATGAAATGCATGCAATTTATAATATTAGTGTGATGCATGAAATGGCATTTTAAAAGGGGCACATTTCATTTTCTCAACAATATTGTTAACTTTTGCCTCATCCAATTCTGATGCACAAATCAAACAAAAGGACATGTGCAATATAGCTCAAAATGATCAGGCTATGTGGCAAATGCTTGAAATCTGAATGACCTTTGACCTTTAATAGCTGACCTTTGCCATTCCAAATAGATGAGTAAGAAAGTCATGCCTTTAGTGAATTACCATTCATTTCTGTAAAAGAAACAATGCTTGTAAAAGTTTTCAACTTTTTTCAACAACCTCAAATGACCTCTACTTGGTATTTGACCTCAAATCTAGAACACCTTGGTTCTTGGTTCATCCCAATAATGAATGGTAATTTACTAAAGGCATGGCTTTCTCACTCATCTATTTGGAATGGCAAAGGTCAGCTGTTAAAGGTCAAGGTCATTCAGATTTCAAGACAAATCTAGAACATCTTGGTTTTTGATTCATCCTACCAAGACCAAATCCCAAAGAGTCTTCTGAACAACAGAAGCAAATATCATCCATTTCTGTTCAGGATTATAGGCATTTTTCAATGAATTCAAATGACCTTTGACCTATTATCCTGAATACCCATATGACTCACACCATAAGGATCATTTAAAGTTATTGTACACAATTCTGGTGAATAGCTACCTATTTCCATAGCCAAACAATTACCAGGGGGGTCTTGGATTTTGGTTGGGTACCCATGCTCGTTCCAAAACGAGCCAGACTAGCTGCTATTGCGGGACGACCACTAGGGGTATCAAATTCACAATTATCTCTTCTAGTCCCGCTAGGGGTATCAAATTCAGTTAAGATTGTGATGGGTCCAGTGATAAAAATAGGAAAATGAACCTAAATTGTCAGCGAAATTGACTTGAGTGGGTCATTTTTCTCACATTAGCACAAGTGTTATTTTTCTTATAATATCGGTTCTTTTTCTTTACATGTTGAGAACAGGCTCCGTTAGGAGTATATTTTTACTGAAATTGGTTTATTTATAGCAAAAACTGGTCCTGGTAGGGGTATATTTTCACTGAAAATTGGTCCTGTCAGGGGGGTCACTCTCAGAACCCCTGGAATGAGCATGGGTACCCAACAAACCCCTAAGAATCCTCCTTGTGACAATTACCTCAAATGACTATTTAACCTTTGACAAATTTGCACACACACACACACACTACACTTATACTTAAAATATACTGTTGGGTATTTCTTTTAACAAACATTGAAAATATTGCAAATTCAGTCCCACAAAGTCACATTTTTTTACATATAAAATCTTTAAGAATTTGTTAGATATAATGCTCCCAAAATTGGAATAACCAAAAATGATCGCCGTCTTGGGCATAAGAAACTGAAAAGTACCTAAATCGCTGAAAATTACTAGAAAATCACAAAAGAGCTGCAAATTGTTAGAAACTTTAGGAACCTCAAAGGTCTACAAAGGAGAAAAGGTTTCGATATGCATTCAAAAAAAAATTAGAAGCTTAATTTGCTGATGAAAATGTATACAGCTACCCTGGTGTTTATTTTCTGTATTTTGATTGATTGCTTATTTGTTGTACTGCACTGTAAAAAGTCTTAAAGAACTCAAGCTGATCAGTTTAATTCCTGTAATTTTACACATTTGAATGCCCTTAATTTAAGCCACTTTTGTGGTACATAAGTGATGCTTTCCTATAAAGCCACTCACACTCCCGCACAATTGATACTTACATTATACGTAGAACACACATGCACACACACTTGCTTCGGCAAAACTAAGAATATGGTGCAAGTTAAAAATTACACTGTGGGGGCGTCTGATGACTGTAATAACAGGTGATTTTATATCAACAAAAACTATTATAAGATGGAGAAATATTCAAAGCATCATAATTTTTGAACTATCAAATTAATTTTCAAAGAAAAACATCTCTACTGGGATCAAAATGAAGAGATTCTTAAATGTCAGAGGTAAGCAAATAGAATTGAAAACAAATGCCCACAAAAAAAAAAGAGAGTCAAATCATATTTTCTTTAGACTGATCAGATTGCATGGATTGTGGCAAGTGGTACGGTAGGTGGGATAAACAATCCTCAATCAATTGAGTCAAGATAATGATACCGACCAGTCGCTAACACTACTGCACTTTTTTTGTACGAGTCACTTTTGTAGAGACAGTATCGCCAAACGCCTCTAGGTAATTGTTGATTTCAACACTTCCCCCTTTTTAAATTGTAGTGACAAGAAAAAGGCTATACACTTGCAATTAGATTCATCATGACAATTGTCTGATTGCAAATCATGTTTAATGAATGGGGCTATGAATAGACGATTACAGGAGACGCTTTTCCTGCGGAATTTTTCCGTTTGTGCTTCCCACCCACACTACAATCCGTTAGCCTTGACACCCAATTCCGCTGATGTTTCTTGTAATGGTTGGAAATGTTGCGAGATGAACGCAGGAAAAAAATTGCTAAAAACACCTGTGCACGATAACCCCCAGCATTGTATCTTAATTCCTAGTATAGACTTTAGACGCATTAGGACAAGTACAAACTTGATTTTGGCTATATTTTCTGATAATAATGCTAAATTCAGATGTTACACTTATTGCCATTATTTTACCAATAATAACCCTTCAGGAAATCCAAATGTATTCTGAAGTGTTATGTCATCCCTGGTAATCTTGGCCATTAAACAGGCATCTAGCGCCTTACCAGGGAATTGCTCTATTATGACAAGGACTTTAATAAGCAAAATTTTACAAAGGTCAAGATAAGAATATTGTGGTAAAAAAATCACACTTTAAACAACAAGCGGCACATTTGCACCAGTGGAGGAAGAGCAAAGATGTAAAAGAACCGGAGGTAAGCTTGTAAGATGTAGATCAGACGTAAAAGATGGAGTAGCGACATCCACCCTACTTCTGAGTAGTGAGGGTGGTGTAAGATCTGTCTGGCGGTAATATACATCCAATGGTCATGTGAATGCAATTACATCCAATATCAGAACTAAATCTTGAGTCAGTGAACCTATTTATTTATGGTTACTCTTTAGGAGGTCAAAATGTTGTAAGGTACAACATTATGCCTCACCTTGTATATTTCAATTTTAATAATATAACATAAAATTCATAGTCTTAAAAAGTATTATTCTAGTGGGAATTTGATATTTTTGTATTGTTTAGGTACCTTTAAGACACTATTTGTATGTTACAACAAAGGTACAAAACACCAACCAAATATAGGAATTGAAAACAAAAGTGTTCTGGTACCAGTTTAGTGTCTTGGTACCTTTGAAAAGCACCCATTTGGTATTTACAATATGTTAAGTTTTTCTTTTTGGTACCTGGTATACTTTTGGCATCTTTTTGGTACATTCTTGGCATCTTTTTGGTACATTCTTGGCATCTTTTTGGTACATTCTTGGCATCTTTTTGGTACATTCTTGGCATCTTTTTTGGAACATTCTTGGCATCTTTTTTGGAACATTCTTGGCATCTTTTTGGTACATTCTTGGCATCTTTTTGGTACATTCTTGGCATCTTTTTTGGAACATTCTTGGCATCTTTTTGGTATATTCTTGGCATCTTTTTGGTACATTCTTGGCATCTTTTTGGTACATTCTTGGCATCTTTTTTGGAACATTCTTGGCATCTTTTTGGTACATTCTTGGCATCTTTTTGGTACATTCTTGGCATCTTTTTTGGAACATTCTTGGCATCTTTTTTGGAACATTCTTGGCATCTTTTTTGGAACATTCTTGGCATCTTTTTGGTACATTCTTGGCATCTTTTTTGGAACATTCTTGGCATCTTTTTTGGAACATTCTTGGCATCTTTTTTGGAACATTCTTGGCATCTTTTTGGTACATTCTTGGCATCTTTTTTGGAACATTCTTGGCATCTTTTTTGGAACATTCTTGGCATCTTTTTGGTATATTCTTGGCATCTTTTTGGTACATTCTTGGCATCTTTTTGGTACATTCTTGGCATCTTTTTTGGAACATTCTTGGCATCTTTTTTGGAACATTCTTGGCATCTTTTTGGTACATTCTTGGCATCTTTTTGGTACATTCTTGGCATCTTTTTGGTACATTCTTGGCATCTTTTTTGGAACATTCTTGGCATCTTTTTTGGAACATTCTTGGCATCTTTTTGGTATATTCTTGGCATCTTTTTTGGAACATTCTTGGCATCTTTTTGGTACATTCTTGGCATCTTTTTGGTATATTCTTGGCATCTTTTTTGGAACATTCTTGGCATCTTTTTGGTACATTCTTGGCATCTTTTTGGTATATTCTTGGCATCTTTTTGGTATATTCTTGGCATCTTTTTGGTATATTCTTGGCATCTTTTTTGGAACATTCTTGGCATCTTTTTTGGAACATTCTTGGCATCTTTTTTGGAACATTCTTGGCATCTTTTTTGGAACATTCTTGGCATCTTTTTGGTACATTCTTGGCATCTTTTTGGTATATTCTTGGCATCTTTTTTGGAACATTCTTGGCATCTTTTTTGGAACATTCTTGGCATCTTTTTTGGAACATTCTTGGCATCTTTTTGGTACATTCTTGGCATCTTTTTGGTACATTCTTGGCATCTTTTTGGTATATTCTTGGCATCTTTTTGGTACATTCTTGGCATCTTTTTTGGAACATTCTTGGCATCTTTTTTGGAACATTCTTGGCATCTTTTTTGGAACATTCTTGGCATCTTTTTTGGAACATTCTTGGCATCTTTTTGGTACATTCTTGGCATCTTTTTTGGAACATTCTTGGCATCTTTTTGGTACATTCTTGGCATCTTTTTTGGAACATTCTTGGCATCTTTTTTGGAACATTCTTGGCATCTTTTTTGGAACATTCTTGGCATCTTTTTTGGAACATTCTTGGCATCTTTTTTGGAACATTCTTGGCATCTTTTTTGGAACATTCTTGGCATCTTTTTTGGAACATTCTTGGCATCTTTTTGGTACATTCTTGGCATCTTTTTTGGAACCAATAGCAAAGTAAAAAACAGAAATTTTACCAAATTATACATTTAGTGGTTGGGTAAAAGTTTGTCCAACTTGTGTAACATTTTACCCATATTGGGTAATATTTTACTCAACCATGGGGGCTATGTTTTAACAGTGTATTGAGAAATCTCACCAGCCATGGGTCAGAATTGATTTTCCATTACTGCAGGCTTCAAACCCCAAATCCTCCCAGTTCTTGTGTATGTCTGTACCATATACCTGAGTAGATACAATTCAAAATTCCCTCTTAATCTGCACTTTTAGGTGGATTCAAGCGGGATGGGCCCCTAATATGACTGCCATCAAAGTGTTGGAATGTGCAAAACCGGAATGGTGTATAGAGGCAAAGTTACTTGCAGGCCCGTACGTGGGCTTGCTGAATAAATGTCGCCAGAGTCATTTTATTATAAAATTATTGTGTTTACCAATGAGGGCACTGATTTGGTCCTAATCATTTCAGGTGAGGGCTACTGTATATAAAAGTTTCACAACCATGCAAAAATATCAATTTTGAAAAATCTTGATGAGGGCGTACTATTTTTCAAATGTGCCAATGGCTCTTTAAAGCTAGAAACAGCTATCTGAGAATCAAAATAAGGAAAGAATTCCATATGTACCCCCCTTTAAAGTTGTACAGGAAACAACTTTTTCTTTATTTATGGCCTTACACTAACAAAATAATACCCTAACCCTAAGGCCAAAAATAAATAAGAATTTGTTGCATGTAGAAATTTGAAGAGGGGTACATATGGAACTCTTGCACAAAAGAAAATAAATTTTGGGGTTTTCTTAAAGGGATTAGCAGCGATATTGTGAAAGAATCGAAAAATGTGGAAATGCGTTTGTTTTAACTTATAAATCAGGGATAAGTGTGTACAATTCCATATAACTGCTTTGATGTCGAAACAAACCACCAAATATTGAAAAAAAATGAAGCATTTGAGGAAATTTGTCATACTGTCTCCCGCAAATAGACATACAGCGATGACGTCTCAAAATCTACAATAAACAGCTGATTGTGGTTTACACTAGCACCGAATAAACAAAGATCAATAATGTTTGTGCTTGAGGTCAAACTGTATTGATCATCTGGGATATTCACCGAGAAAGGCTTTTTTGATCTCAAGTCGGAATTTTGATACGTGCGCACGTATAGAAATTAAAGAATCAGATAAAAAGTAATGTTTTATTTTTTTTATGTTTGTATGGATTTCAAGCAACCACTTGCATATTATGTTTGCATATCCATGCAGTACCAACATATCAAAAATATGAATTTTGATGATTTTTTTATGTTTCGGTTTAGTGTGAGCAAATCGCTGCTAATCCCTTTAATGCTAAATAGTGTTTTCAATGCGATTTTCACTAATTCGGCTTATGATAGGTACCTCCTAGAGTGTCAAAAAAAAATTTTAACCTACATGTGTCCCAATTTCAAGTTTTTAATAAACATTATGAAATATTTAATATTTTAGCAATTTTGTTTATTTAGCTTTTCACAAAACCGCAAACCACCCCAATAATTCGGGTTCCAAATGATTGAGTGTCCTGTGTTTAATAATTTTATTACTAACTTGAGTTTTTTTTTGGGGGGGGGGCACTCTGTACGAGGAGATTTCCTAGTGACTTTTCAAACCAAGTAACGCATTGTGTCATAGGGTGCGACGTTCCTTCCTCTCCACTTTCTCAGCACAGGCCATATGTTCCAATCTGTCTGTGCATATTAAATTGTACAGCTAGATTTGTTTAAAACGCACTGGCACATTTTCACAAAATTGAAATTTCTTAATTTTCTAATTCTTCAATTTGCTCTCAAATGATAGTCTAGGCCCTTGGAGAACAGATATATATTTTACACATAAAAATAACAATACCCCAAAAACAGATAGGACCTTGATATGAGGATAAAGACATCCAGGTAAGTTTGTAGCCAACTTTTAAGTTTTCCCTAACTTTAATCAACAATGTGTATATTACAATGAATATTTTTTGATCGTACTCATCGATATTAAAACCACAAAGGTTTACAGACTGGACAACAGTGTTCATAGCGTGGGAAACATGTATACAGCGTGCGGTTCTTGTGTTAAACGCCATTTTCCCGTCGTCTGCTGAATTTAAACGGCCCCGGCGACGCGAAAATTATAAAATCGTTCTGTTTACCCTAAAGACGGTGATTTGGTCTTATCATTTCGGTTGAGTGCTTTTTGTATATAAAAGCCTTACAACCATGCAAAAATATCAATTTTGAAAACTCCTTGAGGGCGCACTTTTTTTCAAATGTCCATTGTCCTCTTTAAATTTATTCACATTTGTAACACATTTTAACCTCAGGGCAGCCTAACCTTATAGGTGTATATACAGGGTGAGTAAAATTTTTTTTTTTAAAATGTTTTCACTTTTTCATGAAAGGTTACTGTGCTATTCATATATTTTCTTTTTAGGTACCATTCCGGCCTTTGCCATGTGGGGGGGGTGTGGGGGGTGGGAACACCACCCCAGCGATCCTCAAAAAGAGAAAGAACGAAAAAGGGAAGATAGAGCGAGAGAGATAGAAGGAAGAGAAGGAAAAGAAAGAGGGAAATAGAAGAGAAAAGAAAGAGAGAAGGGGAAGTAGAATGAAACAAAATGAGAACGACATCAGAAACGATTAGATTGCAATCAAGGACTTAACATACAGCCCAAATTCACAACTATTTGGCTCCCCTCAAGCAATTAGTTTGTTCCAAGCCTACCAACGGTAAATCATGAATTGTTTAATGTGCCAACGGTTACTTGTGATCAAAATGTGTAAATAAATGTGAGAAAACACGAAGGGGCCATGGGCCTTTCCCCAAGTTTGGTCTAGCAGTATAAGGGGAATTTTTCAGTCGGGGAGCTGAAGTAGTCAAGAAAAAATTGGTAGTGATCGATTTCCTAGCCCCCTGCACCATAAACTAAGGTCTACTGGCCTGTCCTTTGAATTAAATTTACTATACTAAACCCTTCAAAAATACCTATCTTAATAGCTAAAATCCCAGAGCTTCCAGGGGCTCCACCCCTGGGATCCGGCAGGGGCTCTGCTCATGCCCCGCATCCGTTTTTAAAGAAATTGGCGCTAGCTATAATGTGTATAGTTCACCTTTGGGGGTACAAGCTTATACTGCCCAGTGATCAATGTATCAGTGAGCAAAGTTTGAAAACAGTCTTTTCTTTAATTGGTTACCAATTACCCCTAAAAAAGTGGTAATCTTGAAGGTTATAAATAGCTGAAATCCAAGGAGCTTCCGGGGCTTCGCCCTGAACCCCCAGAAGGGCTGCGCTCGCCACCAAACCATTAAGACATGGGCGCTCGGCTATATGCAATTCTTTTGCATACAAGCGGATACATGTATATGCCCAGTTTCTCAGTGAGCAAGTTAGAAACCAGTCTTTATTCGGGTCTTCACTTTGAATTGGTTGCTATTTACCCCTCAAACAGTGGTCATTTGAAGGTTCTGAATAGCTTAATCCAAGAGATTCCGGGGGCTCCGCCCCCTGGAACCCCGGCAGGGGCTCTGCCCCTGCCGCCCCTGCCACCCCCCTGGCCCTAAAGCGGGACCCCTGTACCCCACCAGTTCAGGGCTTTCCGGTTTGCTCTTGGTTTGTGTCAAGGCACTTGCGATGTGCAGCCTCAAACGATCAAAAAAATTATGGTCTGTAAGAACATCTACTTAACGGCCCTTAGTGGGCCGAACCGCGCGCTGTTAGTGGTTGTTTTATTCGCTCACTACGCTTCCAAGGGACTCTACGTGCAGCGATACATGTCTTCAGTTTACACCCCCCCTGACAAAAATGTCTAGCGACGGCCCTGGGTACATTCCCTGTTTTGTAGCCACTCATATATAAAAATTATATGGGCATTTAAAAATGAGTAACGCGTTCGAAAGTTACAGCTGCAGAAGTGAAAAGTAACCAATGTGAAAGACCCGAACAAGTTACCACGTAGAGTAACCCAAAGAATACTCTTGGATTTACGTTCAGTTTCGTATTTACAACATATATCCTCCATTAATTAAACATTTGGAATAATGTCATGGGAACACCAATGACGTAAACAGTCTGTGGATGAGGGCCTGGGAGGGGGAGGGTTCAATGGGTGGATTTGACACTCAAAATCTTTGTCCCTCCTGGCCCCAATAGAGATCAGAAAAGTAATAAATTTATCTATGGAAGATTACCGTGTTTCACTTTTGCAAAAAACTGTGTTTATTGAGGCCCCAAAAGTTAAATGGTTGCCATCGCCTTGGTCCCCTCTCCCAAATGAAAAATGTCTGGAAAAAACAAATTTTTTCTTTTGGGTAGGACTGTAAAATTAAACCAGATATCCAAAATAATATTTAATGAATGAAAGTTCATCTGTGTTGTATAAATCATGATTTTGATTTAAACTTTTGATCCAAACACAAAAAATAGAATTAATTCCTACTCGAATTTTCAGATGGAACTCCATCTTTCATCAGCGAGTAGATGGTGGTGATTGACTGCAAACGATACGTATGATTTCTTGACCTGTGATTGGATCACAGCCGCGTAGACTCCACTGAGTTTGTACCGGCCCCCGTCCTTGTTGAGCGATGGTTGATTGGCACTTTATGTGAAATGCCTCCTTAACACCTCGTTTAAAACACCTATTGTCTCTGTCCAAAATCTTGACGTTGTCAATGTCCACAGATGCCGGGGGACTCAATGTGAATATGTTTGGAAACTTCAGATGTTGTGATGGTGCTTGGTCGCCGTTTGGGGGTTTTTTTTTAGAAAGCGCGTGTTCAAGGAGAGTTTCAGTTTCGCCGACATTATTATGCTTCTTTGCACTGTCCCTCGGGAAGTTTGGCCCTGGCAGGGAATATAATACACCGGACCCGTGATGTCTTTCTTATTTTGTGGGTGCTCGCTCGGGGCGTTAAATTCGCCGTCACTGAGACCGACGTTCTGTTGGGATTTGATTACAGCGACGGAATCGCAGTAGGAATCTATCGGAATCAAACGCGAATGAACTGCCGCTCCAAAGTTGTTAAATTTGGTGGTAAACCAAGAAAATTGAATCCAACATCAGTAGTGAAGAACGGAAAGCGTTACAGGACTACGGGTTAAAGACCAGAGCCATCCGGATTTTACCGCGATAAAAGCCGTGTTTATGGTGTGTGATTTGGGACACCACTTGAATACCACAAAAGTGCCAGCTTTGGTGAGTGACACTGCCACGTACAAAAAGTTAGGGAAAGTCAACCCTACCTCCAGATACAAGAAAAATCTTGTGCAGCGGTACTGAAGACACATTGAACAGAAGGGCCATAAATAGGGTACGAGTATCGGAAGTTGTACCCTACTACCGAGAGCCCCCCAAAATTTTATTGGTCTCGTTCCGAAAGGTGCACAAACCCAACACCCGCTGAGTCCAATAGTCAGCTGATCGGATCGATCACCTACCAATTGTTTCAAATTCTTGGCGGACCATTTTGGCACCTCTGTCGGAAAAAACAAAACATCACATTCCCCAATGCAGCAATTTGTTTGAATGATCAAAATCAATTGTGGAGGTTAGGAGGACGAAGAGTACGTCATTATGACGTCAGTGCTCTTAAGCATCGGTGCCGGGTGATAAAGCCCTTAGGATTGTACGCGCGCGCCTTGGAACAGGATAGTACGCTCAAGGATAGAACTGAATTAACTCCTGACCAGATTGTCAATCTCTGTGATGTGTGCCTGAAACAGGTATTTGTTTATAATGGAGAATATTACGCGCAATTACATGGTGCGGCCAGGGGCCTTCCACTTTCTCCGATACTGTGCGACATCTACATGGAATATTCTTGAACAGAGGAGCCATTGAGACAGCGCCCCACCCCCTTTGTGGTGGTTTCGCTATGTAGATGACACCCATTGCTAAGCTAAAAAAACGGCTACGTAAGGAATTTCGGACACAACTCAATTCTTGGCACAAGGACATCACATTCACGGACTGACTGAAGGTGAAGAAAACAACTCGCTTCCCCTTCCTGACACACTAACTGTAATCCAACCAGACAAGTCACTCAAAGTTCAAATCTATCGCAAAAGTACCCCAACAAGGGATCATACTGAATTCAATATCTATCATCCCACGCCACAACCTTGGAGTCTCCGGACATTGTCTCACGCCGGAGGACCGTTGTCACGGAAATAGGATGCGAGGAGTAGAAATCCCACGTGAACAGGACTTGTAGCCATTGTGGTGATCGAAGTGGGCAATTGGACAAAGCGATATGAGCCAAAAAGCACACAAGCCGCAGAGCGGATCAGGAGCCTCCCAGGAAAGGCCTTGTCGTTATTCATATGTCAAGGTACCTCCGAGGCTCTACGTTTAGGTACCTTCAGTAGCTACGGCATAAGCGTATTTTTCAAGCCAACCCGCATTTACGGCAGATCTTAGTTCGCCCAAGACAAGAAAATAAGAAGGACATCATGGTCCGGTGTATTATATTCCCTGCCAGGGCCAAACTTCCGCGACGTGGCAAGAAGCAGATATCGGCGAAACTGAACGCGCCTGAACAAGCGCTTCTAGAACACAGGCGACCAAGCACCACAACATCTGAAGTTTCCAAACATATTCAACATGAGTCACCCCGGGCATTCTGTGGACATTGACAACGTCAAGATTTTGGACAGAGACAATAGGTGGTTGAGAGGTGTTTGTTTTGTTAAGGATGGCAGGTTACATAAAGCAATCAACCATCGCTAAAAGGACGGGGGCCGGTACAAACTCGTGGAGTCTACGAGGCTGTGATCAAGTCAAAGGTCAAAGAAAATCAATATTGAGCGATTGCAGTCAATCACCACCCAATCTACTCGCTGAGGAAAGATGGAGTTTCCTCTGAAAAAATTCCGACGGGTAGGAATTCTTTATTTTTTGTGTTTGGATCAAAAGTTTAAATACCAAAATATTTATGAAATCAATATTTAGACTTGAGAGTAATAATTTGCAGCATTCTTTTTCAACTTGCTTGATTTCCACATAGTAAAAATTTTCAAAATATGGGCTGGATAACAGATAAAGCATTAGAAATTTCCATTTTAAATATATCTCGTTAACTTCATTAAATCTTACGTATTCTACACATGTCCTGCGTGCATTTGAATACGGCGCCAAAGAAATCAACTAGTTAATTTATTTGAAACCTTCAAGTGCGTAGTAATGAGTAGTCTCTTGTTGTACAGTCAGTGTGCAATTGGTTCGGGTCAGAAAATTTGGATACCTTCACAAAAACAACCGTAGCCTTTGAATGTGGCTCAATCATTTTAAAAATGTACAAATTATTTTGAAAGCTTGATTAAACAGACTATCTAACACATGAATTAAGTTGGTAAATTCCATTAAGGTGTCTTCATAAAAAAATCCCTCATTGTGTTGCATACTTTTTTCTGACTCACCCTGTATGTCACAACCAGAAAGTGTTGGGGGTAGATAGATGAAGTAACATTCAAAGGTCTCAATCAGATAAGAGAATGGGCAAAGGCAACCATTAAAAGCAATGTGTGATTTAAAAAAAATAGACCAAATCAAGAGTTCCCTGATTTTTTCTTCTTAAATAAAAACACTAAAGCATACATATGTCTCAATTGGTTTGCAAGCCAAGAGAAATAGACCTTTACCTTATTAACTAAGATTGGGGGGACTTGCAATAAACATTTTAGCTATAATAAAATAATGTGTATTTTTAACGCGCGGGACAGATACAAGTAAACGTGCTCAAGGCGCTGTGAGCCATGTGAGGCGCTCAGCACATCAGAGAAACCATAATACCGAACCGACTTTATGCCAAGAAGCTCGATTTTTAAAGCAGGACGGAAACCAGAGTACCCGGAGAAAAAACCTGAATGGGAACGGTAGTATGGATCGAGAAGAAACCAAATTCACATTAAAGACACTGAGAACGGCCCCTGCCGGGATCCGAACCGAAGACCTCATTGGGTGAAAGGCGAGGGAGATACGCTGCGCCAACGTCGTTTCCCCTCTACTAAGAGAATCTGAGATGACCAAGGTCAGAGTGAACATCCATAACCAGTTTTAGCAAAATACCTTTAAAAACCCATCTGTAATTGCCAAATTTAATGACCCTCTATATGCTTGCATTCATAATTTACTACTGGTCATTTCCAATTTATTAACACAATACAGTTTTGTATATTTCATGCCATCTTGATGGGTTGCGGACGTTTGTGATCTAGATGGATTGCGCAATAAAATATGAAGTGTGCTTCTTGTTCTGTAAAAACAGTCATGGCCATCAAATTAAGTGAAACATACCCATAACGGGGAAAGTATACAGAGACAAGATTCCCTATTATACTATTTGATTGATTTCTATCGTTAATAAAATCAAGGGCTTCTTTTTTTTCCGTATAGCCGTGAGGCAACAGGTTACGATGTCTCCACTTTTTTCAAAATAAGAATAACTGCAAGGTCAAAGCATCCTAATCAATGTGATATGCTCATCTACAAGGACACCGTTCAATGAGTTTACCAACGTAAATGGATTTCATCATTAATTGACCCTTGTGTATTCTGTGTATCAACTCAACAAACTAGAAATTTGCAGTTCTCGTGCTTTCGCGCTCGCTATATTCAAAGAATATAACTGTGGGCTGGTCATGACCTTTGACCTCATCAACATTATGAGGGATCCCATGGAGCACCTATGACACAAGTTGGTTCCAATTGAACTTCAACTTTTCAATTGAGGTCAATTTTAACATTTTAAAGCCTATTTTCAAGCTTGACCGCTCACATGAGCTTTGCCCTCGGCACGTGACCTTGGACCTCCATCACAACATGAGGGATCCCATGTACACCTATGACAGAAGTTTTGGTTCCATTAACTTCACAACTTTTCCATTGAGGCCAATTGTTTAAAAAAAACTTACATTTTTAGTAACACACACAACATCCACAACACACATCCCACGCACAAACGGATTGCTAAGTGGGTCCTCCAGCTAAAGCTGGCGGGCCCACCAAAAAAACCAGATGTGTAATTTTCCTGAATAACACTGGTTGAATGAAGTTACAGAACTGTGTCTGGGATTTTGAGACTGTCTTGGTTCACAGTGAATCTTTGTTAACATAACATGCAAAGATAAACAATCTAAATACTTAGGGATGAAACAGTTATTATCTCCATCTCAAGCAAATGCACACGCTTTTTAAATTCACATTTTGACGCAGACTTTTCTTTTTCCGTAGGTTTTGAGAAGGTTGATTTTTTTAGGCATGAAAGAGCATATAGCGCGAACAACACAATTTCAAAAATTAGCATTTTACAGTCTTAAGTGTTAAAAAAAAAAGCACATTTTGCTTATTTTTTCCATTTTCTTCTAGAGCTGAACTTTTTTTTGCTCATCACATAATTGATTTTCATCATAATCAAAATCCAAAGCTCCCCCCATTAACTTTTTAGCTCTCAGGCCAAAATCTTTGCATAATAATACTTATGTTCTCTCCCATAGGAATGTGATATACTAACAGATCAAACCAAAAAGGTTAAGTGGAAAATAACTTATAACTATTGATTAAATTACAATTGTTTAACACCATCCGCTTTTGTTCATATCTTGAGGCACAATGTGCATCAGCCTGGTTTTGTGTACCTATTTGCTCTGGGTGTTTGGATTTTGAGCACCTACACCTACACGTTTGAGCATAATTTCTGTTACATGTTGTCACGCACGCTTGCAGAAGACCAGTGCATGAAGTGAGATTCCGTGCATGTGTTATGTAACAGAAATTAATGTCGCACGACTAATATATCAACTTTGCAAACAAAGTAGAAGAACTTGGGAATGTATCAGAATGTGAACATTGCCTCCTAGCCATCGCTCCCTTTTCATTCACACTTTCAAGTGAAATGCCATTTCTGGTTACCTCCTTCTGGTTTTTCAAAAATCCAGAAGAAAAGGGGGTCTCACTGATGGTAGAAATGCTCTGCATCCTGTCCCAATTGCATGATAGGCTATAATCACTTCATCCATCCATACTGGTTTCAGTATTTTAAAATCTTAAATTGAGGCTATTTAAAAATAGTCTCAATTTAAGATTTTAAAACTAATTTTAATTAATTTCAATTTCAACGGGTGTATATTTGCCCAAGATTGTGCAAAAAAATGAAACAAGGTTTGAGATAATTTAAGAGACATGACATAAGGACTTTTCAGAAAGAAGTGCCCCCCCATTTTTTTTTTTTTTTTTGCCTATTTGAAATGCTTATAATTTATACAGCACACGTTTAGTGAATAGTTGAAAACTAGCTATCTTCCGTATGATGATGTTTTGTATTTTCTCTCAGGTCACGCAAGAAAATTCAAGCATTTTCTATAGGGACATATTACGATGCAAGGCAAGTTCAAAACAGTTTGCAGTTTTCTTCTGTACTTGTTGTCCAATAACCGTCCAAATGTTCTCCTCGTAGGTGGTCTACATCGATCAGTACAATTTGAGACGAAATTTGTATCCTAACAAAATCTCCTCCGATCATTTAGCACTAGGGCTCAATATCCATTTTCATCACAAATAAGTGTAATTTGGTCCAAATGCGGCAACCATTTCCTGCAAAAGTCATACCTCAACTCCTAAAATCCTCTCCTTGGGCAAGCAAATAGGGTGTTTAATTTCCTCCTTCCTTCACTAACTAAAACACATAATATTGAACCTGCCCCCCTTAGGGCAAATATTCCAACCACCAAGGAGAAGATCATAGCCAATATGAAGAATTTGATCGTCGATGATCATTTGAACACAATTTCCTCCGAGGAAATTTCCTTCTCCTTGACGGAACTGGAGATCAGTTTCTCATCTTATTGAAGCGCTTATTAACACTCGGCAACTTTTGCACTGTAGCGATCTCCTTATTCTGCCAATTCTTTCTTCTGTTCTAAAATACCATTAAAAAATTCAGAAATGTCAGAATCCGTAATAATAGCAACCTTCAACTGTGTGTCATTATTTCCAATAATTAAAATCTTCTCATTTGTTTCATTCTTTTGTTATTATTATTGCCACAGGTGCCTCCATGCATTTGAACTTATTATTTTTGAGACACATTCGTCAAACCTTTACTTTCTGGCAACTATATTTTTTAACATCGTTTTAAAAATCTGAGGAATGGGGGAGGAGAGGGGGCAGAGTGCTACTAAGTCATACGCATATTATCGTTGACGTATATCGTAAGACAAACTCAGTTTATCAAATAATATTTAATTTCATTAGTTATATAGCAAATTCTCACCAAATTGCTATCCATGTTGACACGTACTAAGGGTAATGATCCAAAAGACCTCAATAACATTTGAACTCAAACTTTGTATGCTCAACATGAATTCTCGTTACTGTCTCCCTAGTACAACACACACACACACAATCATGGCCATTTTTAGGAGGGTTTTCTGATTAGACAACCTGAAAATGAGCGACAAGATGTGGCATACTTTGGTCTCCAAATATAACCAATACTTTAAATTTCAAACTCAAAGTTGTCACTGAGCCTGTTCCTTCATATGGTATGACTCATTCAACTCCTCCAGACGATACATGTTCAAATATTTATTTTCAAATGATTTTTAAATGGGTGATGAGATGTAGAAACATTAAAGGGCATCGATGTAATTTTGATTGCATTTTTGCGGGTTAAAAAAAGGTCCACAATTTTTATTCTGCAAGTCAGTAAGTCACCCATTTTCTTTCTGGACACTGATTTGCTTCTCTGAAATTTTCCGTTCATTTTAATTTTAATCGTGTGGACATAAGCGCAAAACTGAATACTTGATTCAAACGACTTGTAGCTTCGCTCGTTCTATACTAACCGATGTGAATGATCTTTGCAGGAAATTTACATGATCATGAACTAAAAGCTTTCAGATGATGACCACATATGTTCAGAATATTTTATTTAAAATTCCAAAATGGCGCTCAATTTTACTCCCTAGTATTTTCAATATCCCAAGACATTTTCAGGTAACTGATACGCAATTTAAACTTATAGAATCCAACCCTGATATTCTGGGTCTGGTATCCAGCAAAGAAAATCCATGTGATCAAAGAGTTTCTAGAACTACGTGTTCCCTCCAATTGAACTGTCAATAGCACATGTATATAGGTATAAATTCAGGGACTAACTTTGGGCCCAACGTGGGTTTCCCATGTCAATTTTTTTTTCCTAAACCAGCACATTGCCCCAAGATTCACATGTTGCTCCCATGAAACACCCGGATGAAACAATGCAATGTTTTCACATGTGTCACTGTTCACATGCATCACACACAAAAGTGCGCTGTATTTTTATTTATCCCAGATTTACTGAACCGCCTGACCTGGACGATGCAAATACTGCCCATAGAACTAAAGTGAATCGGACGATTTTAGCACTCTTAAAATAGATAGCACGTTTAGAGTAAAATATGCCAGTGCATCCAAAACCAGAATGAGAATAAACAAGTATCAACATATATACTCCGTTCAACAGCTTATTATAGTATATTAAGTAATTATATTAAAGTAAATTCATTCAGAATACAAATCATGAATCCCTTCAGATTTAAAATACGACTGCATTCTTTTTTTTAAATTTCAACTACAGAATTTAGTCTTTTACAAATGTTGATTGTCTTAAAATGTACTGTTTCTCTCTTTCAACCAAAACAGAATAATTACACAAGCTACAATCTTACTCATAAATAGGTCTGTCCTACCAGTCTATAAGATTGTAAAATTGTACCTCTCTTAAATTTGGTTTATTTGTTTTTTGTTTTGTTTAATTAGACAAAATTATTTCTGTATTTTCTGTTAGCAGGATATAAAGCTGGTTAACAAACTGCATTTAGAACAAGGCCAATGGCTGAAAAACACAAAATGTCAAATTGAAAAAGTGTGAAATGGGTTTGTAGTAAGATCACTTTCTCATTACTGAAAACATATTTACTTATTAGCTGCTAGGTAAGACCGCTGGAGTGTCAACAATCACCAAGAGAATAAGGAGTATGGCAAGCCGTGGGGTTCATAGTGATCAAAAACTGATGCAATTTGGTGAGTTAATTGGACATGATGCTTTTTTGTAGGGTAACGCATGGAAGACAGTCCCAAGGGGGTTGAAGGGTCAATTGGAGTTACCAAATGACTTTTTTTTCAAAGAAAATAATAGTTCACATCTTAAAACCTTTCAGCTGGAAGCATGTCTCTATGAACAGAACTCATCCCAATCTTACAATTTAAGTACTTTTTGTCACTATAAATCAGGGGTTCTCAACAGGCGGCCCGCGGGCCAGATCCGGCCAGCGAAGCTTTGGTGGTTGGCCCTTGAACAGTTTTGAAATATACAGCAAACATAGCAAAAGAGGGTGCATCTGGCCCGCGAGCATGAATATTTGAAGGGTATACGGCCTGCCATGGCCCGCGAGCAAAAATAGTTGAGAACCCCTGCTATAAATGTATGTGACACCCAGTGCAAAAATTTCATTGGAAGAAATGCATTGTGGGAAGAACACTAAACCTTCTCTTGACTGACACACTCACAATCATGATCACAACAATACTGCACCCCTTCCGTCCCCCAGCCATTTGTCAAACTGAAGATTGACAAAGCTGGGGAAGAAGCAATTCCAAATGGTCCATGGCATTAACAGCCAATGCTGTCTGACCAATTATACACTGCATTTTGAACTGTAAATTATGATTATGAAGTCATTTCAGGTAATAAGAAATGAAGGAAGCACAAAACGTGTCCCGAATGTGTAGAAAACATTATGATCTCATTGGCTTGCCATACAATAGGATGTCATTATGACAAGTTTGCTCTCCATGGATATGATGTGGAGACACTTTGTTTTCCAAATGCAACACAATTCAAGGATTTCTCCCAGTAAAGAGAGTATCCCAATTAAATCTATTTTATGAAATTTCATTGCTGGCAAACAGGATTTTTTTCTTTAAAAATGTAATTTACAAATATCTCTATGGAGATTTGGGCATTAGAGGGCGCTATAACATGCAAATCATGACCTTTGTAGGTCTATATAGCAAGATTCTCACCATCAATTTTTCTGAGTTTTTTTTGGAAGCCCTGACTTAAAATCAGTTCCCAAAATCATGTCACCACTGCTTAAAATTGTTCAAAAA